>BCLF01000037.1:2464277-2522198 GCA_001602275.1 Zoysia japonica
CCCCCCCCCCCCCCCCCCCCCCCCACACACACACACATGCACTTCCGCCAGCACATCAGCCACGCACACAACAAATCAACGACGAGTCAGCTCTACAAAAGAAGTCAACGAATACCATTTCACCAATCAGTCAAAACCTGTTATACACAACCGTTCCTCACCCCAACATTCCGTGTTAACCTTTTTCATCACTGCAAAACTCTGAACCTGTGTCGCTTCCATGTACAGGAAATTAACTAGCTATACGTACGCTGTAAAAAGAAAAAAAGAAAGAAAAAAAAAAGGAAAACGAATGCGACCCTCTCATATGTTCTTTCCTTGGAGAAGGCACTCGCATAAGAAAGAATCTTGCAATCCACCACGCCGCCATTCTTCCGCTGCTGCGATCGCTTTAGCCGTTGCAGCGCTGTTACTGAAGAAACTGAACTGCTTGCGATGGAGGAGGAAGACGCTTTGCGCTCTAGCCTCTGACGAACGAGACGGGAAACCACTTCTGTAGCAGGTGGTGTTTCAACTTGATCACCAATCTGAACACCACGTAGCACGGTATCTGCATGACCGCGACGGCGAGGTACCTGCGCATCACATGAATATGTCAAGTTTGCGACCAGGATAGAATAAAGATGAGAGTGTCGTGTGGTGTCTATGAAAGATTCTCAGACTGGGGTGAGTGGCAGGCATTACCACAAGGGTGCAAAATTAGATGTCAAGTCGAGGAATGGATATGGCCACCTGCCAAAGGAATTTCACAGTGTTGATTCAGTACGACGAAATGCAATTACGCAAGTGTTACTGTTGGATTATTAAAGGCTGATAAACTTACCAAGTTGGAGTTGCCGCGTGGACAATCCATTGGAAAATGACGTAGAGCGCAGTCCAAAGGAAGAAGTATGCGATTCGGAACCAGGGGAACCTCTGTAAAATAGCATTAGAATTGGAATGTGGTGAGCAAACAGACTGTAAAAACATTCATGGATATTCTTCATCTGGTTGAACCATCCTGAGCCTTACCAAGCTATTCAAGGCAGCTTCACCAAGCAGAAAAACAGCATTGACTGAATGCATTCCTATCAGCAACTGTCACGATAGGACACTGAACAGTTAGCATTGAGTTGAAACTAAGATGCTAGTATGTTGGCAAGGGACAACGGGTGAAACATGTGTACGTACAAAGTTGAGATTGTAGTCTTTTATGGTGAGAAAAGGGAAAATGATGAACCAAAACACACAGTCCGTGAGCATCACAGCGCCTGCATTTGTCTGTGAACAACAATAATCAAGTTACGATATCTGCATGGTCGAGTAGCAGTAAAATGAATAACAATTTCCAGAAATTAGTTTTCTACACATTCAGTTCACAGGTTGCAATAAGTGCTAAGATAGCGCATGTGGAGTGGCTCACGTAGATGCAATGTGGGCACATCTGATCTATTGAAACAGAATTCAGTTCATTGACACACCTACTTTGATCATTTGTGTTTGATGGTAACTACCTAGCACTAATAATTGCACCTGGAAAGCAAAAACGAGACCCCCGTCCATGTACTACCATATATGCAAGGCGAATCAGCAAACGCAAGTGCAGAATGCAGATGTCGCTATCCAATAAGAAACCTGAAAAAGCTTTCCATGTGGACAATATTTCAAAGCATTTGGTGGTGCGGCGGCCTCTTTTACCTGATAGATGATCTGCAGTAGGTAACCCCAGAACCCAGCAATCTCTCGAGCACCATCTTCTTCATCAAAGCTCGGTTTGGTAGCCATGCTAAGAGCATTATAATTGATCCCAAGTTCCATGTCTGGCGAGGCCGCTATGGCATTCCCAACAGAAAACTTGCTGCAGCCATAGATGGACAGAGTTGTAGCAAGCTACAAAATTCACAGAACAGGAAGTTTTCAGATAAGGATTGTGTTGATATTAAAGTTCTGATCTGGACATGCATCATTAGCTCGGAGAATTCAGTGAAGAGATAAACTATTTGATTGTGGTTGTTCAAAGACGAAGGGCCTACCCCGAAGTAAATCGTCACCAGAATGAAGGTCCACCTGCATGACAGACAGACCAACAACCACTTAGAAGAAAGAAGCCAGGGGACAAGCGCTACTGCTAAGAGCAGAGTTACAAAATAGAAACACTATAGTATCTTTGTAGCACATTTCTTTGCTACCAACTAGTCGCCATCTCAGAGGTTTTTTTATTAAGGAAAAAAAAAGGGACACTAGCGATTTGTAAAAGCATATAATAACAAAAGGCAGGTACTCATATATCACCAAAATCGTGCCAGAAACATTTAGGTTGAATGGAACAGAAGAATGTCTGCCGCGCATATTGTTGGAGTGGGTATTCTTGCAACACTATCCACTGAGGCATTTAGTATTATTCCAGTACTGAGAAGCTTGACCAAACAAACAGAATTGCGAAAAATCTTCCTCTATGTGGTGCCTATAATAAGTTGTTAAAAATCATAAATGTGCCTCAGAAACACCCACAGAGAGCCCATTTTCTGTTTACTAAATTTAAACAATACTACCGATCAAAAAAAAAATACCACAACACCAGCAAAGCAAATCCAAAACAAATGAAACAAAAAATGTACAATTGATAAGGAAAAAAGAAAGATCGAGAGTCGCTTGCTGTGTAAGCCAACCAGCCATCAAATTTGAACAGTTCTAACAGCAAAAGGATTGGAATTGCTTGATGCTTCCATACTGTTTTGCATGAAGGTTGCTCAAAGCCAGATCCTCTATCCCAACAAGAAGTTTAAAATCACAATAGAACAGAAAAATTGCCAAACTTTGACCAGTTACTCGTTATTATCAACCACTGTAGGAGTAAATATCAACCAAATATAAAGAGTCGGAGAAAAAGAGCTGGTAGCAGTAACAAACAGGAGACCGACTTACTGGGTGTAGTAGTAGAAGATGTTGGCACCATCGGAGATGACGATGACAATGAGCAAGCTGACGAGGACGAAGAAGGAGACGAGCCTGTATGCGAGCAGCCACGCGGGGTGGATGTCACGAAGGCACGGCTGCCACGCCTCGTGGTCGTACATCACCCCCGGCGACCTCCCCTTCGCGCCACCAGCACCCTCCCGCCGGTCGCGCGCCCCCGCCACCGACAGGGGCGGCGGCGAGGACGCGCCGCCCGGGCGGCGCTCCGCGCGGGGCCCCTCGTGCCGCCATATGAGGAACGCGGCGACGGCCATGCAGACGAGCACCCAGAGCGCGCACAGCCCCACCTGCCAGTGCAGCCAGTAGCGCAGGTCGGTGGTGTCCGCCGCGGCCATCGGCGGCTTGTAGGTCCGCGTCGACGAGCCTCCTGGGGAGAACCGCATGCCCGGCGTCGGTCTCCTCTGCTCTGATCTCTCACTCTCCTCCAGGACAGGGGAGCATCAACAACGGACCGAGCCCTGGCGACTGGCGGCGTTGGTTCGATTTTCGGAGCAATGGCAATGCACGCAGAGAGCAAACACCCAACTAGGTGCTAGCGCGCGCTCAGCTTCAGTTGCTCGACGCTAGAAGCTAGGCAATGCAGCCACCCAACGGCGAGGTGGTGAGGGCGGTTCACAAGGATTGCATGCAGGGCAGGCAAGGGACGGGGCGGCGCATTGATAGCGCGGCAAACAAACACGCAAGCAAGCAAGCCGCGGGCCGCGGCGCGGTGGTGTGGCGAGAGAGCAAGCCGAAAGGTACCAAGCTTCGCGTCACAGGCTACTACTAGCTCCGCCTTCCCTTTCTTCTCTTCTCCCCTCCTGCCCTCCGCCTCCCAGCTCGTCTCTCTCTTAATCTGTCACCAAGAGGTCCAGTCCAATGCAAGCCGGGCAAGCAACCCGGAAACAAACAAACCGCAGCGAGCACGCCTGTCTGCCGTCCGCGTCAGAAACTCAGGACCGTCGACACCGCGGTTGCGCGAGCTGGGTAACCGTCTGCCGTGCCGTCCACAGAGAAGAACGACCAGAGCAGAGCTGGTTGGTTGGGTTATTGGCTTGCTGGCCAGTGTGAGGTTGAAGAGGGGATTAAAGAGGGCCAGGCAGGGGAGCAGATGCTTGCACGCAACAGGGAGGGAAGGGGAAGGGAAAGCTACGAAAGCTACTGCGAGATGGGGCGAGGGGAATGTGATTCTTTGCTTCTTCCTCCTTTGGAGGGAAACCGAGTTAGGAGTATGTACTGGGATTGAGGGATGCACACATGGGGCACACCAGTCGGTTTGTTTGACGACTGTGGAATCTCCCTTGCCGCAATCAGCTCTCTCTCTCTCTCTCTCTCTCTCTATCTATCTATCTCAGCTGCTTGCATTGGCTGGGTTGAGAGAGAGAGAGTAAAAGGAAGGAGGGGTGGCTTGCGGGGGAGGCCAGCCATCGCCATTGCCACTGTGGGGACAGCACACACTGGTACAAGCGCGCACAGTAGGCTTTGGATTGACCAGGGTCAGCTGGGTGGGTCTCACCTCTGCATGGAATGGAACCAAGGCTGTTTCTGCTCCGACAAATCCACGGCCACGCCAATACAACCGACACGACGACGCGGTCCGTGAGGTTTCAATTTTCAGGCACGCCGACAGTGTAGGAGCGCTCAGCTTTTTTCTCTTTTCTGTCTCAAACCTTCACTTCACACTGGCATGGTGGCGACCGCGCAGCTGTTTCCCCCATGTGTTATGTGCAGGTGGAAATAAAAATCCTGAATTTACTCAGAAAATGAAAAGAATTGAAGAGACGGCTCAGGATCTCTCGGCACTTCGATCGCGAATATATATATATATATATATATATATGATGATGATGATGGCTTTTAGGCGTTCATCAGTAACGAATCTGATGTGTAGGGAAAGGTGATTTGTCCATCGAACATTTCGCAGGACCAGAAACCTTGCCGCCCAAGATTAGGAATATGCTCAAACTCAAGAAAAGGTCACGCCCAAAGCCATCTCCCTCCTCCTCTTCTTCTTCTAGACTCGTAGAACATGCTGCTGCTACAAATAAAGCGGAAAAAAAAGGGGCCATGACATGCCAAGCCATGCAAGCAAGCAAGCATGGTGATACCTGCATTGGTTAGCTAGGCTTAATGCATGATGCATTTTTGACGAGATTTTTTATTACTATTATCGACCAAAGGGCTAGCCAGATGGCAGTAGATAGATCGACGGAGAGAGCCATGGAGAAACGAACGGAGGGCAAACTGGGTCTGGGTTCGATAAGACCCATTGGCAAACTGAAACAAGGGGATCGATGAACTGGCCGAAGGATTAAATCACTTTTAAACAGGTGCAATTAGTATAGCTAATTAATTAGAGATGAAGGAAGGGGCGTCAAGATCATAATGAGTGACACGCGCCGACCGATCTTTGTAAGGCAATGTGTTGATCAAGGGTTGGAGATTCTCTACGGTCGATGGCTTTATCATGGCTAGATCCCAATGTGTGCTCCATGATGCTGCTACATATCCGCTCGGGATAAACTAACCAACCTAACCTAGCAGTGGAAAAGTGGAAAGGAGCAACGAACACAGCTCGTTGCTCCGTGACACTGAACAGCCCTTGGAAACCGAGCTCTTAAACCCAAACCGCAGAGGATCCATGCCCTGAAGAAAGAAAAGAAAAGGCATGTGTCTTGCAAATCGCAACTATTTTTCGCAAGGACGTGAACAGATGGTAGTAGTACTCCAGAAGGTCAGCCATCACTCTCCATGAATAAAGAGCAAAGCAAAAATCACAGGGGGGAGGGAGGGAAAAGATAAAGGCCATGCAGCAAAGCAGCTGCGCTGATCAGCGCACATGACCGACCGACCATGGAGCCAGCTGATTGATGAACACGTCAATTAGGGTGGTGGTGTTTTTAAAATAAAGCGGGAAGAGGAGCTAATTTTGGAAACATTCACATGAAGAAGTCGCCGTCGCGATTTTCTCTCTGTCGCCTACATCACCTCGCACTGACGATGGTGGCACTGGTGGTTCTAAAGATCACCCATGCATGATGCATCCACAACTTATGCGTAGTTTTTTTTATATAAAAAAAAACAGTCAAGTATACTGTACTGAAAAGGATGCAACTTATGAAGAACGCAGCGGTAGAAGAAGCAATCGGTCAGATTTGCTTGGATGGCTATGGAACGAGTACTACAGTGGCTTTCTACAATTAATAAAAGTCTTATTGCACTGTTACGTAATAAAAACCTGATACAGAATTAAGACCGCATTCAAATTAATCAGTCTGCTGCTGCCCGTGCCTGCATCATGCCACAGCAGCGGCTAGATAGGTGTTCTTGTTATCAATGGTCTGCTTGGCTGCTCGCTGCTGCAAGGTGTAGCAATGAAGCGGGTCATGGAGGAGGAGAGCCCGGTCACCGGCCAGTGTGTGTCGCAGTCGCAGGACACAGGAGCGCCATCGTCGCCAGGCCACCTCTCCCTTTCTTTCTCGTTGCGACTTGCGAGAGCGGCGGAACAGTCACAGGGGACAGAGAGAGAGAGCGCGCCGCTTTCGGTGCAGTCGCTGTCCTACCAGCTCGCGCATCGGAACGAGGTCGAGACCATGCAGGGGAGTGAGTGAGTGCCAGACTGCCAGTGGCCCTGCATGGGGCTACGTGCAGAGTGTGAGTGGGGTGCCGAATCCATCGGTCCTTCTCCGTCATCGGCGGGGGGGGGGGTCCCGCGTGTACGCCCAGGATGCCTCCCCGGATTAGCCCGCCCTTGAGCGTATGCTAGCTGACCAAGCAGAGGAGTGGCATGTGTCGCGTGTCACTCCATGGATCGATCGTCTTGGGTTCCTGGGTTTCGGTTGAGGGGGACGGGCGAACTGATAATTGCGCAATAATGCTGGTCTTCCTTCCTTCTCGATCGGGCGCGGCGCTGATGCACTGCCTACGTCAGAAATCCTTCACATTCCTGGTATCGACTTCTCCTATAGGGGTAACTGGGTAAGACCCGTTTAAAATGTGGAGATTTTCTTCGTTTCTACAATTTTTTTTTCTTGTAAAATTAAATTAATTTCGGTAAATTTTGTGCATTCCAAATAGGTCTAATTGTTAAATTTGTTGTTTCAGATATGTTCGTACAGTAGATTGTTGTTCACGTAAGCAAGCAGGGGATGAAATTGAATTATAATGCATGCATCATGCGTGCACGGGTGGCGTGGCGCCAAATCAGGAGCGTCGTCCACTCGTCCCTCCCTGCATGAAGCGAATTATTGCACGCAGGGACCATCCGTCCACCCATCTTCCGCGCACGATTTGCGGGGCAATTTGCGTGCGTACTAGCTTCCTTCCTTCGGCTTGCTTACGCGGCTGTTACGGCTGTCCCTGTCCCCGACCCGGCGTCCCCCGTGGACAGCCCTGACCGGAGTCATCGCCGTCACGGGAAAACAGAACAGGGGCTCTCACCCTAAGTGGTCGTCGGTCGAATGGTATCGCGTGACTAAACAGAGCTCAGCTTGTATCTTGGAGTCTGTAATGTGATGACGAGGCCAGGTTTTTTATAACGGCACCAGAATTCTGAATTCAGAAGGGAAGGGGACCGATATCTAAGCAGAGCAGCAGCGGCCAGGTAACCTGCCGGCGAGCTGGAAGAAGAAGCCTTGTATCCTCAGAGCTTAATTTCCTACTAGTGGTAAAGTCGTTTAAGCTTCCTAGTGTAAACTAGCCGCCGCCGATGAGCTGTAAAAGCCGATGGAAAGAACAGAGTCAGTGCTTTGCTCGATCAGCTAGCTGCTTTGGATCGATTCATTCATTTAGTCATTCGGTTCTTAAAAAAGAAAAAGCAAGCACTCTCTTCTGGTTATCCTCCACCCCACTTTGACAGATCAACTGCGTGCAGCTGCAGCTGCAAAGAGGATCGTTACGCTTATTATCCTCCGCCTAACCACTTGCCTTACTAGGAGCACACACATGACACAAAGGCAACCCTATCCTCAGGCCCCTTCACGCGATAACAGTAACCTACCTAATGGTCCCTTTAAGGTACATGAATAAAGCTGACCAAGATATATAGGAGTATATATATATATAATGCATGCCCTTCTCGTTCTCGTCTTCCTAGTTGGATCCTGCTTTCGATCGCCATTATCAGTACTTACAGCGCGGTGACCTTGATCGCCGCAACGTAATCGATGCCCTTGATTCGCTTCGCATCCCGATCGAGCACACTTGATTAATTATGAGTATCGCTGAATGACAGCGTCGTCGTCGACTCGTGGGTCGAAACGTAAGATACTACTACATAGTTTATTGTTACGGACACCGGGGAGCAGAGCAGTAAGGAAAGACGACGTATACTAGCACTCTGCGTCCCTCAGCGACCGAAGATTACTCGATCGTAGTAGCATCAGTCCTCGATACGCAAAATCGGCAGCCCTGATCATCGATCTGGTGGCCGTGCAAATTAAAGGCGCTTGATAGTTTGTAATTGTGGCACGGCCCGAATCCATCACAAAGATCTGCCGCCACTGCTGCTGTCGCCCATCAGGATATGGGGTTGGAGGACGGCAGGGAGTGACTCAGACACGCAGAGATACTCCTAGAAAAGAAGCGTCGTTCGGGAGGACCAAAAAGAACGACCGCTAATCTATGCTCTGTGCGTGGAAGACTGTGGGGTGAAGTGCGTGCTCCCTGTATCCACTACTATGCCATGGCCGCTTCTCCTTGTCCCATACTACTACTAAAATGCAGCTGCGTGGTATCCATTCTTTTGTTGCGCTGCCTCTGCTAATTCAGCCTCTGCACGATGCACATGTCGCTCGCATCGCAGTAGCAGACTCACAGTCACAGCCTTGCTCCTGCCGTGGTCTTTTCCTCCCCAAAGTTACTTTCCTTGCTAATCCGAGATGATGCGGCTGCACTTTTTACCCCTCCCCGATGGAGCACTTTTCTGCGGCAGATTTCGAGGATTGACTGAGTGGAGGAACGCTTTTCTTCAGTTATTATGTTTGTTTGGTGGCCAAATCGTTGGTTACATCTAATTGTTGGCCCACGGCATACACTGTTTTGTTGGGGTTTGACATCGGGCTTGGATGGGCTGCACATGTGAAGCCTGCTCTCTAACAAAGCGGTTACCGGGAAGGAAAGTTGCGGCGATTCGAATTGAAGGAACGAAGCCCAATGCTCAATCGAGTTGGGATCGACTACTGGACCAGGCATGACCCGTGGCGGGCTAGCCTAGCCAGGCCCGCTCATTAACGGTTGGACGTCACAGCTGACGTGTTCCTCTCTCCCTTCCGTCTGTGGAGTGTGGTGGTGGTGTGGCCGCTTTTAAATTAAGCAACGCCAGACAAACAGCAAATCGACAAATAAATCGCCGGAATTCCCAACGCCCTCTCCTCTCTCTCTCTCTCTCTCTCTCTCTCCGCTGCGGAATCCCCAATCCGCTTCCTCCCCGGCGGCGGAAACCGAATCTGTTCCTGCTCCTCGACCCCAATCGGATAGCCTCCTCCTCGCCCACCCCCAAATCGCTGCATTTCTGGGGGGCTCGCGTTCGTGGGACAGGAACGCGCGGGCGGTCGGTCGGATCGGGGAGGGCGCGGCATCTCTCGAAAGGCTTGGATTCGCGCCCGATCGATCGGTCTTCGGCTCGGCGGTGGAGGTAGACCGCGGTGCCTCGTTACTCCTGGGAAAAATTTGAATTTTTACGATGTTGCTTGCTTGCCGTGTTCCTCTTCCTCTTCCTCCTCCACAGAAGGAGGAGATTTGAGGTGGAAACCACAGGGGATTGTCCCCCTTACCGATTGCGTCTTTTTTTAGCAGGAGAGGAGGAGTGGGGATGGACGGGGACGCGTTCCGGTTGGGTGCTCACTTGGCTTCTTCGTTCGCCGCGCCCTATCTCCCCACCGGCGCTACGGAGGATCCGAACAACAACCAGTTCCTGCTTCGTGCCAGGTCCGCGCCTATCCCGCTGCAGCTGTTCGGGAACGCCTCGGGTATGACTAATACACCTTTCTGCATTTGATGCTGCCGGGCCGTTAATCTCATCTGAGCACGAACGATTCACCACTGTAGTAGGCAAATTAGGAGCGATTGAGACCTGATTTGTTACGTGGTTATATTGGAAACGAAATTTTACTTTCCCCTGTCAATGCAGTTCCTGCCCTTGGTCCTGCTGATTATTACAATTACACTGGAAACAACCATCTTTCTTTTATGAACCAAGCAAGAAATGCAAACATTGATAGAGGGGACGACAAGCACCTCAAGCTTCAGATGTCCTTGAACAACTATCTTCCAGAAAAGGCTGGTCGGCTAGGTCATGCTGGCAATCCAAGTGCTGTGTCAACTGGTCTAAAGCTGTCCTATGAGGATGATGAGCACAATTCTTCAATCACGTCTGGTAGTGGTAGCATGTCCTCGTTGCCCACCACCATGTCTTTCATGGATGATCTTATACCTCAAATAGACAAAGAAAACAAAGAGATTAGCTATTATCTAAAGCTTCAGGTAAACATTCTGTGCTGTATCATTCATCAACTGAATCTTAGCTGTCATGTTTGATGTGTTGGCTTATGGATGTGACATTTAAGTTGATATAGAATCTGTTTTCGAAATGCTCCTCTTAACATGTTTAGTCCATGATGGAAACACAACACACTGCACTGCAACCATATAGAAAATGTTGGGGTATCAAAAAATCTTGCTGTAGTTGCATGTGGCATTTGTGAAATGTGGGCGTGTTACAGGCTTTTGATTTTTCTGCTACTGTCAATTTCTTTTATGCAGGATATTCAATTTTCATTACTTTATAGTATGTTTTTTTAAATATAATGTTCTGGCTATAGTAGGTCTGTTGTGTAGTATCTCTCTCTTGGCTAATGTCCATAAGTCACTGTTGAATCATTATTCACTTAGGTTTCTGGTAATTTTTTTATATATATATGTAACCCTGTGACTAATTTATTTTCATTACTCTTATGCATTATTATGTAGGCGGAACAAATTGGTAAAGAGTTGAAGGAGGTAAATCAGAGGCAGCTGATTTCGTTGCTGGCAAATCTCGAACGAGCTGTAGGAAAGAAGCTGAGGGAGAAGGAACTCGAGGCGGAGGCAATGAACCGGAGGAGCAAGGAACTGAATGAGCAGATCAGAAAAGTTGCCATGGAAGTCCAATCATGGCAGTCAACGGCGCTGTACAACCAGTCTATTGCCAACAATCTGAAGAGCAGGCTCATGCAAGTGGTAGCGCAGAGTAGCAAGCTCTCCAGAGAAGGTTTTGGTGACAGCGAAGAGGTTAATACAGCTTCTAGCCACAATGTCAATGCCACACCCGGAGGCTTCTTCCAGTCAAGCGTCCTCCAAAGCAGGAGCGCCACCGTGGGTCTGGGGGCATGCCGGTTGTGTAGGGGAAAGGAGGCGTCGGTGCTGGTGATGCCATGCCGCCACCTTTGCATGTGTCTTGATTGTGAGAAGAATGCTGATGTGTGCCCTGTATGTCGGTTCCCCAAGAGCAGCAGTGTTGAGATAAACATGTCCTGACAACAGTCTTCTTATGCACAGCAGATCAAATTGGTGAAGCAATGTAGAGGAACCGCTTCCCTCCTTTCTCTCTTTATACTATAGATGCTAAGCATATTCCAACAGTGGTGTAGATGTTTTTTTATTTTTTTGAGTAGTTGTAAACCAAACCCAGCTGTAACCTGCAAGTCACCACATCCGCTTGTGGTTTCGGAAGTTAAATGAAATCAAGTTTGCATCCTTTTTTTTTGGAGAGGAATCAAGGTTGCATCTTGCCATTCATATCAGCACGCTGCATTAATTTTAATATTTCCCTGTTTTTACTAATTTACCATATATCTGGCAAATAGCTATACATATACAAAAATGAATAAGAGGCAAAACCTGCTATTTTAGACCTCGATTGCTGGAAAAAAATTCTGAATTATGTATTTTTTCCGTGAAATTATATTAATTCTTATAAATTTTTGTATAATTTCTGTCTTAAAAAAAGATTTTGTTTTAAAGGGCAATTACATAGTTGCTTTGTTTTGAGAGTCAATTCCGACAATGGATTTATTTTCGAAATTTTGCAAGAATGAATCTGTTTTTTAAAACTGAGACTGTTGTTTGCCTCTACTTCGAACTCTGTTAGTGTAACTAAATATCAAGGAATAAAATCTTTTATATAATATTTAAAAAATAGTCAAAGGACAAGATTACCCTCTCTTTCTTTTACTCGTTTCGACTGGGCCAGGCGCCAGACGCGGCCCACCCCGCCCGACACTTTCCTCACCCTAACCCTAACCCAGCGGCGGCGCAGGCGCGCGCTAGCGCAGGGCGGCGCTGGTGGAGAGCAGCGAGCGCGGTTGGGCGGCTGGGCGAGCGTGCTGGGGCGCGATGCGGCTGGGCGGCTGGGCAAAGGGGTTAAGGCGCGGCGCGGATTGGCCGCGAAACGGCCGCTACAAACCCTAGTAGCTTGGTGCTTCCTGATAAGGCGCCGCCGATCGGCTTCACCATCTGCTGCCTATGTACACCGCTGCCATCGGTTCAACCATGTGGCGTGTGGCTCGCCTACGTCAGCATTCGCCATGACCGCGGCGGGGACAACGAGATCTAGGGATGCGGGGAGGTGATCCAGTGGCCAGTCTGGTTGCCACGGGCGCACCGCCGTTGCGATGCGGCGGGTTGCTTTGGGACCACTCGTCTGGAGCTTCTGTCCTGCTGGCGATCCAGGAGGTTCCTCCTCTTCGCGGCCCAAGGTGAGAGGTAATATCCTGCTGGTTATGGCGTTGGTTTTTAGCGTCTGATCTCGTTTAATCCCTAGGATTTACGTTCGGTGCGATCATCTGTTCCAGAGCAATTTGTGGGTGGGCCAAATTGAGTCTGCAAATTGTTAAACCTAGCGTAACTACACCATCAGGAAGGGATGATTAGGGTGGGCGATTGTAATCTATTTCTGCGTCGATATGAGGAATTTGGGGGAAATCAAATTGGTTTTTCCCTTCTTAGGCTAGTGATCAGTAGGCTGAACTCGGGAACTATGTTGAAATATTGGGCGGTGGGTTATATTGCAGCCCAATGTTTTGCTTCTTATCGATACATGTATTTTGAAACAGAGACAAACATTTTTTTTCCAATATCTTTCGTTATTCCTACAATTTTAAGTTTTCTGTTCAGTGCAACAAGAGTTTGAGCTCTTATTTTAAGTTCATAGAATTTACATGAAGTTTTCCAAATAGCACTGAACACAGTATAAGCATTTATTATAATAATTTTTTGTATGAGTGTATTGTCTGCATATGGATAAAATGACATAAGAATGCCTTCTTGTGAGGGGCCCTTTTTCTGGAGGCTCCACTGGCCGTCACAGTTAACAGGGTTTTGGTCCGAAATCTGCATATTGGACATGTTTAAAAAGCATCCAAGTAATCATGCTTAGTTGTTTCTTAGTGGTCAAATTGGTGGTTTTTCAACTAGAAATATCTGTTGCTTGGCACTTTGGAAAAGCTCTGTCCCTTTAAAAACATGGCACCTTGAAGTCAACCCCCACCGTTACTGGCCATGTCGTTACCAGCAATGTTGTTGCCTTTGTGATGGATTATATTTTGGTCTAAGCTAGATGAATATCTCTCAACATTATGCTAATGTGTAGACTTCCTCAAGATATTGTGCATGACTTATCATAATGTAATGCATTCCTCTAGCATATGCATTTCTAAATAAAATATCTGGTGCAGTTATCAATATGACTTTTTCCATTTCTGTGTTCTGCAGTACATTGGTTACCAAGTGTAGTCTCACTCCTTATTCTCTCTTTGAGAGATGCTCCAATATTGGAGCATCTGAGAAAATTGTAATTCAATGAAATAGTGTCCACCTTTTAGAATACTGAGCACATGATTTTGTATGTAAATATAGAGTACCTTAGACGATCTGTTAATGTGAACAAAATGTTTTGTACAAAGTACCTAAAAGCCATATGCATTTACAACTGGAAGTCTGGAAGTATCATTTGTAAAGCTTAAATTAGCATGATGAAACTTACATGGATTAATTAGAAAGGGAGTAAGGATACCATGGTGTCACGATGCAGCATTACATTTCTGTTATTGTAGGTAGAGCGGTCATGCAATATGAATATATGCTCACACTAGTGGCTGGGGGCCTGGGGCAGTACAGTCACAGGAGTAAGAGGAGCTATGTGCATATGTTGAATCTTAGCTGTATCATTGTTCAAGTTGCTTATAAGAAGGCTGCGATTTTTATCAATTCGTAAGCAATAGTTTTATCTTACATATCGTTATATATTCACCGAATAGAGCTATCTATATTCACCGAATAGAGCTGTCCCCCCTTCAATCATAATCCAGTCTGTCATTTTTGATTTTGAGCGGCCTGGAAGAGTTCCCATATTGGCTTTGGAACAGCCTAGTCGAAATGCCTACCATAGCCAATTTTCCATGGTCTTTTTGAGGGGTTCTAATGGTGCATACACTGTTGCATCATTTACAAAATTTAGTGCAGCACTCTGTATATTTCTCTGCTTTCTTCTGAATGACTTGCATTACGATTCCCAGGCAACTAGCTTTACAACCAGGATCTTCATCTATCCAAACAATGAGTTCTTGCAGGTCTAGATCGTATTTAAATGTTCGTTTTGTATATTAATTATCCATATTCTTTTTGTGTTTCTTTGCATCGTCCGGTCTAGTTTTATTCCTTTTTATTCAGCATCATCTACTCTGTATATTAAATGTTCGCCTTTTTATTTTGGTATTTAGGTGGTGTGATACCCTTGCATGTTGTTAGAATTGTGACGGTACAAGATACTTGATTCGTATAATTACTTTTCCTTTTTTTTGGATTCTTCAGAGAACAGCTTTGTGGAGAGAATGGGTTACTGCCCTTACAAATTGTGCTGTCAATCTGTTAGCACCTGAAAGAGGAGGCCCACGTGCTCTAGCGAATATTGTCTCTGCAGGAAGATACTTCTAGGTTCTCATGTCAGGGTAACAACTCCCACGATATGAAAACAAAGGTTAACGTAAAAGGTGACTGTTGCGCTGAGGAAATTCAGCCCAGTAAGAGTGCATTAACGACTGTCATATTCGGCACATTTACGGTCGAACAGGAAACTCACTGATGGTAATACACTGTCCACGCGCGAGGCAGCCCATCAACGGCTCGCTAACATGCGCTCAACGGCCGCTGAACGGACCACTAACGCGAGCTGAGACAGCCCAGTAAGAGGCCATGTGAAGCCCATTCACGGCAGACTAACAAGCTCGAAGCAGCCTATTAACGGCCCACTAACACGCGCGGGGCACCCGATTAACGGCTCACTACCACGCGCGGGGCACCCGATTAACGGCTCACTACCACGCGCGGGGCAACCCATTAACACACGCGGGGCAGCCCATTAACGGCCCACTAACATGCTCGGCAGATCCATACTAATTGACACGTGGCAGCCCAATAACGGCCCACGAAATGAAACCAATAACGGGCTACTTACGGAATACGCTACGAGGATTAACATGTTTCACAACAGCCCATTTGAGATCCACAATTATCTTAGGCAGCCTGTTAACAGCCCATTACGAAGCTTGGTGTAAGCTTATTAACAGCCTAGTAAGCGAGTTAGAAAGCAGCCATTAGCAGCCCACTAACATCGAGCCAGCCTATTGACGGCCCAATAGCCGACATCGTCGTCACCATTCTACGGCCCATTAATCCATATTGAGGTGCCCACTACGGCAGAACCCTACCAGAGGCGACAGGCTTCGGAACGCTACACAGCTCGCCCTCAAACCCGTCCAGATCTGCATCCACACACCAGCCTCCATGGACCATGCTCGCCGCGTCAGATGCCACCTGGCCGGTCTTCGCCGCGCCTTTTTGGACTGAACCGTGCGCTCTGCCAAGTCGTCGCCGTTGCTCGACGCATAGCCCGCGGTGCCATTGCCGCTGCCGCCTCTCCTTTGGGTTTGGATTTTGAAAGAATTTAATACATGTTATTACAATTTTGTTATTGATATGTCAAGACAGATAAAAGCACTGCAAACATGAGTTCGAATAACATATTTTAAATTTCACAAAATTATAATGACATGTATCAAATTAGCATTTGGATTTTTGCTGAGCATTTCCTCCAAACGGTAGCTTTTCCCTGAAAAAGAGCGTGTATAAAGATAATGAAGCTCGTGCTCTCTAATTGTGACAACTGAATTTTTGAAATCACATAAACGGAACTGAATGTGAAATGGAGATCGTTACTTGCCTATGCCATTAATCTCCAAAAGCTCTTCTTTTGTTCTTGATACCCAGCTGCTGATTTCCTTCAAAGTTTCATTTCTGAAACATGGAGAAGTCGGAAACGTGGGAATCAGTTAGCTGTGGACGCTTACACGGTTATCAAATAAAACTTACGTAAATATGTGGTATGCACGGCACCCTTCACCGCACTATTTCAATAACTGTCTTCCTAAGAGAATGCAGAGCATTGTATAGCACCGATGCAAGGTTCTGCAATGAGCAAAAAATAGACCATCAACAAAAGGACAACATATAACTCCACCAAAAAAAAAACAGCTACTCCTCTTTAACCTCGTCCACTTCATTTTGCTGCTGAACAGTCCTATTGATTTGCTGACAAGATGATTCATCAAGCTTTCCCATCTTAGTGTTGTTTTCAGTAGTTGGGAACCAGCAGCAAAGTTATATGATAAAAAGCATAACCAACCATTCACATTTCAAGGGTTAACAATGTAGTAAAAATCCTAGGTCAGACTTTTCTCTCCACCAGTTGGCATCAAAACACTTTTTATTCATGGTCTGAACACACGAAAATTTAATTATTACCATAAAACAATGACACTGTAAATAAAATGATGAAGAGTAAATAAGATAACCCAAGTTGCTTAGTCCATGGAAAATGTGTCCCATTCCAGATTTTGTCACTGGAACCTTCATTGTAGTTAATGTCTATGATCCTAAGGGCATCTCTCCGCATAGAATTTAATGGTTTACTAAGATCATCCATATATGAATATGGGGCAGAGGAATAGCATAAATCATTGCTCCCAGGTTCATTTATGATATAAACCTGTGATTGGAATCTATCAGTATCCATTACAAAAGTGCTTCTAGGGGTCATAGGGGGGTAAGCCTCTGTGTGTACTTTTTTGTCCATGAAAAAATAGGCGCTAAGCGAGCGTTAAACCACCGCCTAGAGCTTAAGCGTGCCTAAGCACGCCTAGGCGTTTTGCTAAGCGGCGCATTTTTATAGTTTTATTCAGTGGCGGAGCCAGCTTCCAAATCCAAGGTGGGCCAAATTTTTTTTTTTGCCGAGAGGTCAAGCTGGAGCCTGGTTCATGTCTTTGTCACTGCCATGGGGGAGAGAGAGCACCCCAGCCGCCGCCGTTCATGCCGGTGCGCCGCTCGCAAAGGCAGGTTCATTTATGCACGTCACCACCGCACGCCGTGTCTGCGCTCCGCTCGTCAAACGCCACAGCTCGCTAGCCACGAGCCGCTGCGCACAGCTTGCGCCGCCGCTTGAGCCGCCAGCCGTCGGCCGCCGCCGTCGCCAGATGCCCTCCGCTCTCGAGCCTCGCCTCACGTTTCTGTGTTTGCGGCTAGCTGGTTCGTGCCTTGGGCCCTTGGCCACCGGCTGGGAATGGACCAATCAATGGGGCTGTGCTGCCGGACTAGCTGGATGGGTGCTCCCTGGGCCAGATCCCAGGGTGAGCCGTGGCCACCTGCCAGCTCCGTCACTGGTTTTAGTCAACACATAGAAGGTTGAAAATAGAAAAGAAATTGAAAAAAGAAATGTGAGATGGGCTGGTCAGTGCTGGCCCATCCACCACTTACTGGCCCATCAACCCTCCCCTAACCCTAACTTTCCAACCCATCCACCCACCTAGCCGCCAGCAGCCACCACCAATCTCTCTCTCTCTCTTTGGGGCGGCAATAGGAAGGTGCCATGGTGGGCGGCTGGATATGGGGCGTGGACGGCACGACGATGGCGGCGGGAGCCCCCTCCAGCCTGACGACGCGTCGCGTGGCGTCCCTCCATCCAGCTCTGGGTCGCCGCCATCAGTCCCCATCAGTTCTACGTGAGCAGCAGCCAAAGCTTCTTTCTTCGTGTTTGGTCAGATCTGCCCGTTGCCATTGCTTCCTTCTTCTTTCCTTGCTAAGAGGAGCAGCAGGCCATAGAAGTGGATGGGGGTGAGGAGCGAAGGACGGAGGATCTCAGGGCTGCCTGAGCTCCCAGCGCCTAGGGGCCGCCTACCCCACAAGGCAAGGCGGAGGGCAGTCGCCTAGCGCTTAATCGCGTTGAGGCGAGCGCCTAGGAGCACCTTTTTTTTCACGGGTTTTTGTGGATGTCATATAGTGGGATCTCTGTCTATCCACATCATGGTTTGAGTTTGCTATGTACTCCCCAAGAAGCTGAAATTTTTTGTTTAAATGCACCATGCAAAGTACAATCTAGGCAACTATCAGCATTGCTGCAGATAAAAAGTATATGCTGGTTAAAGTAACAAATAAGAATCAGTAGGATCAGGAACCAAACCGCTTCTAACGAAGCTCTTCAAAATGTTGAGGGTTGAGTTTACCATCATCATCGAGAAGTTCATTGGATACGGCAATCAGCTCATCTTTCATCTCCTGTAAATGCTAGCTGCACAGGTTTCATAGTACTAATGAGGTAACATTCCGAAGTAGCTCATAAGCACAAAATAGGTGTCCTGATTTTTTCAGTCAGGAAAAAAATAGTGATCTAGAATAGGAACATGGTCTACCTACCTTGCAATCATGGCTACATGGTTCCAAGAGTTTCTTGAGGTAAATTGCTCCCATCCAAATTACTGAAGTTACACTTGTTCCCTGATGGAGTTGACATATTATCAGATGCTGATCCTCTGGGAGTGCTCGTTGCTTGATTATGTTCCATAACTATTCGATCCACATCAATACTCTGAAACCCAGATACTTCAATGTGGGGAGTATTCGATACGCGGATACGTATCTAATACGGATATGTGATGGATGCGTGGTGGATATGTACCCACCAAGTATCGGAAATAAAAATAAATAGGAGAAAATTGGATACTTGGGCCGATACTTATTGGCCTAGTTTGGCCTGCTAGTGGATACGTTTTGGCCCAGCAGAAACAAGATTCAACCCTTAAGATGATATTTACTGCCCCATTCTTCTTATCCTGTTTGATTTCAGCAACATAACCACCATTGAACTTCAATATATATTGTTTGTGATGTGATCTGCATCGTTTGGGACTGATTCGTGGACTTCTCTGTTCTAACTTATGACTGCAAGGCTATATTTTGTGGATTTTTCTATTATTTATTTTTTTTTAAAAAAAATGTATCCACGTATCGGATTTTTCTAAAAAATGATGTATCTCTGTATCTGTATCCACCGGATATCGATATACGTATCCGTATCCGTGCTGCATTGCTCTGAAACATTAAACAACAGTTAAAAAAAAGTCACAAGTAGGAAACATGAAAAGTAGATGTATGATCCAATTTTAGCCTTGTAATATGAAACATCAATACAATTCTGGAAGTGATCCTTTGACTTAACTGCTTACTGCGAAAATATATCTTTGTTCATGGTATCTACTGTATCACCAGTGCATATGTTATCAGCAATGGGAGATGACTGGTGCAATTCAGCATCAAATCTTTCAAAATTGCAAAATAACCATAGCAGAAGTAAGTAAAATCTGTTGAGCACAGCAAAACAATGGCAACTACGCCGATGCTATTTCAAGAAAGGAGTATTGAGTGAGAAAAGTAAAAACAGTACATTATTAAACTTTGTGGTTAAGGGGTAACATTATTAAATAGTTTGTTTATGCCTTGCATCCACGGCTGTGGCAATTAGGGCATGAATTGAACTCCTGAATTTATGTCTTGCGTTGATGACCTCAGAAGCCCAAGCAACGCTGCACGAGCAGCCTGTAGGTTTCAAACGGTGCAATAAACATAATTTCGCGACAACAATTGGTAGTGAGAGACCAAATGGTTTTCGACATGGGAGACATAAACAGGGTAATCTTAATCTCGCAACAGTTGGGTACGTTCTGCTATGGTATGTAGGAGTACGTCTATGGTTGCATCAGAAAGTGACTGATCTGCTTAAGAAAACTGTAGTCAACAGAATCCGTTAGGACAGAATACATGGTACCCCGGGGGCCGAACCGACCTATGAGGCATCCCATCGAGCACCCTGCCTTCGAACACCGCCTCGCCGCCATACGCAAGCCCTCCACAATTCCTCAAACGCGAGATAAAAAAAAAATTGGTAATAGCGCGCAAAACCCAACCACGACCACGGCTAGAAAGGCCAAATCAAACCCTAAAAAATCGCAGACAGAAGCGGAAGCGTGAGCGGATCGAGGATTCCGGGGTGACCTGCGGCCGAAGATCCTTGCTGCGGACGCGGCGGCGGTGACGGGGCAGAGAATGCGCAAGCGATGAAGCCCTGGGCGTCGAGGGGGAGGTCAATCCTTCCGCTCGAATGGCGGTGGGCTTCCGCGGACGGTGAAGAAGAGGACAGGCAACCGCGGGGTTTGAAACGGGATGATTTTTTTTTTTTCTAAGCCTAACGGGATGGAAATTGAAAACGATGGGCGTGGTGGGATAGGAGTATTAATTTCACAGATAGCATGTTGGCCGTCAGATGGGCGCCGTGTCCCGTCGCGCTCGGGGATCGCCGACGGATAGAAAGGCCGGAGGGTTGACGGGTTGAGCGGGCCTTTGTGTTGTATGGTGCACGGCCCACGGTGTCAATCCCCTGCTGGATCGGCCCATATAGAAACAGAAACAGGAAATGTCGGCTCAGGTCGGAATCAGAAACAACACACACGGTTTTTTTAACCCTTGGCTATCATCTTCAAAATGCAGGAAATAGGAAAACTACATTGTCAACTCGAAATTATGGCTGATCGAGTTTCACATTTCGAGCACCCAAATTTGTGTCTCAATCCTGTCCAATTGCCATGGATGAGCGGAGAACATTTACTTACGATGTACTGAAAAACAAAATGATACTCGATAATAATGGGCACTGGTGTGCTAAGAATTCTGAGTATTATGAAGAGGACGAGGTGATAATGCCGACAGCCGACGTCCTCTTCGACGTGAGAGGGGAGTGTTCGAAAGAGAGAGATGCGGCTGTGCGGCTGCAAAAGTACAATTTATTTTTACTGCAGCACTTGTTGAAAACAGTAAACAGGCAGCCACGAAACTGACTATTGAACACACCTAAATTCAAGTACAGTATGTGATCAAGGTTTTAGAAATCAAAGTTGCAAAAAAAATATTTAGAAATCAGTGGATGATTGGTTTGACACGGTGGTAAAAATTGATCAGTTAACCGAAAAAACTAAACTGTTAATTGGTTTTACTACAACGCCAGTTCCAATTTTTTACCAATGTGATTAGGTGCAAAAGCGCTTGGCCGCCCAGTCCTCCCGGTTCCCAAACCCAAGACAAAATCGTCCGTTCTTCAAAAAACCCTGTTGCCTTCCCTTCCCTCCCGACCAATCCTCGAAGCGAGCGCGGAGAGAGAGAAAGGCTGTTTGAGAAGCTCCTGCGGCGATGGCGGCGGTGGCTAGGGTTTTCCGCGGGTGCCGTTTCCTCATGTCCCCGGCTTCGACGGGGCCAAAGAAGCCCGTGGCAGCTGCCGCGGGGGCGCAGGCGACCAAGGCGGATGGGACAAAGCGGAAGGTGAACAGCGGGATCTCGAAGCCGGTGCCGGTCTCCGACGCGCTCCGCCGGTTCGCTGGCGCGGACCAGGTCTCCCGCTCCGGCGCCATCAAGCTCATCTGGGCACACATCAAGGCCAAGGGCCTCCAGGTATTGTGTCGCTGTCACAACCTTTCCCCTTGTCAGTCTCTCCTACTTTAGCAACGAATGACCAGTAGTCGGTTGCCACGAATGGTCTTCCTCGAGTAGAACTAGAGAAGTGCCTTCGATTGGATAGATTTGCTCCCTTGTTTTGTGATCTCGCCTTGTATTGTACTCGTACTAGCTGTTGCTGTTTAGTATTGATTGGATTGGGGGCGATGAAATCCCGTGTTTATGCATTCGATTGGTCCGGTTAGAAAATGATGTCAATCGGAGCTAGTATGTCAGTTTGAGGGCTTTGGATCTAAGAGCGTTGTAAAAGAGCAAAAAGGTTGAGGTCGTCCCTTTCACCATGGTATCGATTTTCTTTAAGAGTAAATTTCTGATTCGAGTTTGCGGTGAACTAATTGGGTGTAGTCAGGCTAGGAAGAAGCTTCCAGTGCACAGAATCATTTTCAATTTTGTAGTAGAGTCTTTATTTTAACTTTGAACTTAAATTTTATCGCTCAATTTGCTTATGACATAGGTGTTCATATCTGTGCTTTAGAAAATAATAATAATAATAAAAATTGCACATTGCTATTTGAATTTTTCTGTTCGATTCCATTTCCGGTTAGTTGGATTATACCTTAAAGATGAAAGGCTGAACAGCGAGGTATTTTCTACAACTCTTGTGTTTTGCCCTTTTTAAATTAGAACTGAGGCACTTGAGTGCAGTATGTTTTTTCAATGCTATTACTATGTATCAATCAATTTTTTCTGCTATATGTTCTATTCATTCTGCACTTGCAATGGTAGTCACATCATAGAGTATTCTCCCTTGAGTCTCATGGCTGCTTCCTTACTTTTCAGAACACTGCTTAGTCTATGTGCTCTGTTTATGTCAGTACAGCAGTGCTTAGATGCTTGCATCATACAGTTTGTAATTTGTATTGAGAAGAATGTTCTCTGTGACTTGCAGAACCCAGCAGATAAAAGAGAGATCATCTGTGATGAGAGGCTCAAAACCATACTTGGCAACAGGGACAAGGTTGGAATGCTGGAGATCTCCAAGCTGATCAGCCCTCACTTCATCAAGAAATGAGTAAAGCAATCAACAGAGCCAACGATATTGTGCTTTTGACTAAGGCTTACGATGTTGGATGTCATCTTGTGTGACCTGTGTTAAGTTCTGGTGGGTAGTTAAGCATTAAGTCGTGTGTTGGCATCAAAACTCCAGACTTTGTTCGGTATTCACGTTGGAGGGCCAGGGCCTATGTCGCATGTAAAGAGATTCTCAGTGTTATGTTGCATTTGCTCGTGTGATTCTTCATGAGCACTTGCAAGTTTCATGCACATTGATGTGGGTTTAATCTGCTAATGGTACGTCTGCTCTTAGTCATTGCAACCTGAAAAGTGAATCTCAGTTTGTCATGATAGTATTTCGCAGCTAAATGGTCTTTTTTTTTCCTCCTTGAAGAGAAACGGTCGTTTCCCTTCCCCCCTGTTCATATCACCATATGGTTGGTTGCTTGCTGAATGCGTTCTGTAGTTGCTTGCTGAATGGGCAGTGAGGAATGATTGGGGATATTGCCTATGCACTTTTCTTTC
The DNA here is from genome assembly GCA_001602275.1 of Zoysia japonica. Lineage (NCBI taxonomy): Eukaryota > Viridiplantae > Streptophyta > Magnoliopsida > Poales > Poaceae > Zoysia > Zoysia japonica. The sequence goes on from BCLF01000037.1 coordinate 2,487,654, forward strand.
CTGTTCTCTTTCTTATCGATGAGTCTTGTTGACTCTATGCGGACAAATTTCAGAGATACTGTATATGCCATTACAATTTTGCTAGTTTGGAAATGATGCAAGCAGCAGTTAATTCAAAGCCATTTTATTTTGATAATTTTGTGTACAAAACCCATAATCCCTCAGCTGATTAACATATCTCCCCTGGGCTTGCAAAATGTACCTGTTTGTAGCTTTGTCCGCCGAACCGGGCTCTCACGGTGGCTCTTGAAGGCGTACAAAAACCATTGCTACTGACAACTACAGCCTCGACACCCTCTGAGAGTATCCACCTGCGAAATGTGAGCAAGGGACTCGGTGAGCAACATGCGATCGTAGCCGTTGGATTGTGAGGTGAATGGCTCAGATGAAATCTCGACTTCAAAAGAAAGTCGCACCTCCACAAATTTGTGTCCACCTACTTGATCATGCGTTACTTGCGAATACTAGTAGTAGTATTTGATTGGCCATCACATTCAGATGGACCAGTCTCATATCATCGGTTTGTGCACCACAATTTGCCGAGCAGCGCGCTCAATCCATGGCGTCACATTCACATCCATCCATGGCAATTGGCAAGTCGCCAGCAGCAGACGAGACGACACGAAACGGGCGGCGTCACTGGTGATGCGTCGGCGTCACCGCTCCCGTCCTCACGCTCCCGGTTCGTTGAACCTGGACGCCTTCCCGCCCCTCACCCGCGCCGATAAAACGGCCCCTTCTCTCCACGCCAGGGGCACACAGCACAGCGACCAAACGAACCAGCGACGCAGCCCGCTGCGGTGAAGAGAAGCTCGAACTCGTCGGTCCTTCCGTCTCGCTCGTGAGATCGATTCAATGGCGCCGGCCGTATCCCTGGGCTTCGCGACCCCGGCGAAGAAGCGGGGCGCGGAGGAGGCCGAGCTCCTGCGGCGCCGGAACGCCGAGCTGGAGCGCGAGGTCGCGGCGCTGCGCGCAGAGCTGGACGCAGCGCGGCGGCGCGCCCAGACGGCCGAGGAGGCCGAGGAGCGGCTGTGCGTGCAGCTGGGCGAGGCCGAGGTGGAGGCCGTCGAGCTCGCGCGCGCGTACCAGGGCCGCGTCGACGAGCTCGCCCGGGAGCTCGCCGCCGCCCGCGCAATCGCCGCCACGGCCAGAACATCATCGTAGCGCAGTTCTAGCACTAGCAGCAGCAGGATTGTCGAGCGCAGCGTCTTGTGAGTTGTGACGCCATTGACTCGGTTTCCATTAGACGATTAGTAGGATTGAGAGACATCTGAATGTCACATGTAGAAATCAATCATAGACTGCTTACAACCGGTCCTTCCGAATGACTGGTGGATGCTTCAAGCCAGTTGTAACTTGTAAGCAGTGTCCCGATCATCAGTGTTCTATGAAGCTGATTCTAATTCAATTTTATAACTGCTCTTTGAGATTCTCATCTGATTGTTGCATAAGAGTTTCGATTTCTTGGTTATGTTGACTTTGTCTTTTAATAAATGTTACTCCGTAGAAAATTTTAATTTTCTAATAATTGGAAAATTTTAACTTAAGAACAGGGAGAATTACCTACAGTGGGCTAAGCTGAGCCCAATATAGGCTTCCATTATGGGCCCAGTATAGGCTTCCGTGATATCGGCCCAACCTAGTTTCTCCCCCCTCTGTAGCAGGGTCAGAATCAAATCAATCCGGGGCCCTTGCCAGGCTTTTACACGTTTGCAGGAATTTTTTTTATAGGATGCGTCCAAGCTAGGCCAATCAACTCGGCTCGACTCGGTTCGACTCATTAGATTTTTAAATAAGCCAAACTTATATTTTAGCTCACTTTATTTACAAATCAAGCCGAGTTGGCTCGCAAGCAGCTTGAGAGCCCTCCACAAGTTTAATACCCAATAATTCTCAAATCATATTTTCATAAAATTTATATAGAAATCAACATTAGAAGGAAAGGAATCTGTTTGCCTGCTTATCTCCTAATAAAATCAAGTAACACATATTCTATTTTGAGTAAGCTCCACAAGGTTTTTTTACACTTCCAAACGCACTCTACAAGGTTTAAGAATTGTGTGAATGTGTATTTTATATATTTTTGATTTCCTTTTCAGCAAAAATGCTATCAAGAATATGCCGAGTTCGTGTTATTACTATAATCTGTGGTGGCAAGCAACTAATAAAGTACACTAGATGTTAAGCATATGCTATTTCCAGAATATTTTGAGAGTTAAAACTTACTACAACTTAGTAATCATTTTAGCATTTTTTAAATTATTTATTAGATATCATTTGAATGATATAAATATCATGGTGTTAAACATAGTCACAACATAAAATATTTTTATGAATATTTGATATGTTTTCTCATTTTGTTTTATATTATGAGCTTGTGAGCTAAATTCGAGCTCATATCAAACCAAACTAAACTGATATTTTAGCTCATTATTTTTATAAGCTAAGCCAAGCCAGCTCGTGTTGTTCTCGAGCTCGCTCGAGCCAAAGCAAGCTGAGCCGGGCCAGCTCGGCATCCAGCCCTAGTCCAAGCCATTCAGTTGAACCCATTTCTTTTCCTTGGCGTTCCTGTGAGGACCGTCCAGTCCAGATGAGTCCACAGATTGCAGAAAAGCATCGCATTCATTTGGGTCAGCTTTATTCTTGGGCCATCGTGTGATTCTGTTGCCCACAAAGAGTTCATGTGCATCCATGTGACCAAAGATTCGATCTCCTCACTGCCATCGCACAAAATTCATTTTCAGAAAAACCTACATAATCGTGAATTATTGTTGCATTGATTATAAAATTATTTTGTGACTATTTGATTTATAAAAATATAATTGGTATAATAAATTTGCATTATAGTTTGTTTTAACATTGATTTTATTTCAATCACAACTTATAATTTATAATTTGATTTTTTTAAAAATAATATGTATGTTATATTAAAAGTTAATAGAGACAATATTTTAAAAAACGGAGGGAGCAAATCATGCTTAAAGGTGTCCTCCCTCCATTTAAATTTTTTAATTGACTTTTAAATTCAACTTTGACTATTTGTTTTATTAAAAAAATTGTTTGCATTTGTAAAATTTTAAGTTGTTATTCAAATAACTCTAATGATAAATAAAATTATATCAAAATATATAAAATTTATCAAATTTTTTTAATAAGCCGAATAGTCAAAGTTGAATTTAAAAATCAACAGCGAAACCTCTGTTCTGTCGATGGACTATGATTTTAGTAGGGTATTTTTGGTTTTGTCACTAAGGACATGTGCCAAAGAGATTCCATATTAATCCTGGGGATGTCATAATTAATGTAAACTAATATATGTATTTTTATTTTTTTTCTAAAAACAAATAAAATGAAATCCATATTAGAACACTGTTTTTTTTTCTAAAAAAGAAGTAAATATTCCTGTCGCTGCGCGCGTGGGCCCATCTCCCCGCCCTAATATGCTCGGTCGACGCGAATGCCCCGCTCTCCGACTATAAAATGCAGCCTCGTGCTCTCTCTCCACCACCACCCACCCCGGCAGTAGCCGTGGCTGCCACGCTTCCTCCCTCTCCACCGAGCAATCCGGGAAGACCCTCCGCCGCCGCGCCGCCTCGGGCTCGCTTGGTGCAGATCGGGACCCGCTTTTGCCCGCGCTGCCGGGACGGATCCCGCCTTGCACCAAGTGAATCGGAGCCGACGCAGCGATACCCGCCTGTCGCCGCACAGACGCCGCCTCTTGCAACCAAATCACTTTTTAGTCTCGTACTGTGCTGTTACTCGTGTTTCTCTCTGATCGATCGGGATGGGGATGCTCTGGCGGTTTAATTTTGTTTTTGTTGCGGCGATTTTGTATTGCTCTGTTAGTTGAGAAAGCTCTGCGTGCGGATCTCTGCGTCAGTTTAGCAACTTAGATTTGGATCTGCTACATAATTTCGGTAGCATGCTCTGATGGCATGGATGTACGATATCCTAATCTAGCGATATTACATGCTACTAGGCCAAGGCAACTTCCAAGGGAGGCTATGTTGGGATGCTGTGGAACAGACAGAATTGGTTGGTCATGAAGTGATTTTTTTGTATCACTGGTATACCATTTCTATGGACTCGGATTGATTGAACTGCAAGAAGATTGATTGATCTACTTGTTGCTGCTATACTATACTAGGAGTGGATCACATAAGCTATGTATGGCAGAAACTATGGTGAGGCAGGCGTGTTGCATGCTTGTATATGTATGCTTTATTTAGCACATTTGCTGTAATCTGTAGCATGTAGACTGGTCTTTGTGACATGCTAATTCTGGAAAATCCGAAAGCGTCCTAGCATTGTTTTTGTGGTTTGGTCAGTTGATTCTGAAACCTACATCCTTTGTTAGTTGCCGCCCTCGCTGTTCCAGTTCAAAAAAAAAAAAAAAAGAGAAAGCCTTAGTATGTATCAGTATCAAACTGGTTTAGTCTTCCTCTTTGGGAACATTTACATAACTCTAACTTTCATTGGCATAGCTAGTTTAATTAGGCAGGTTTATAATATACATACAAAAATAAAATTTGACTCTGCTCACTCTTCAGACAAAACGTGTACCTACAGTCAGTTCCAGATCTTACACCAAATAACTTGAGCCTAGGAAGGCTTGAAATTAATTTGCCACCCCTACTATAATCTTTTTGGCGCCATATCTGACAGCTATGGTTTACATCAACCATTCTGTCACAGGAGTCGATTATTAGGTAATCTGGGTCATGGGTTTTTGGCGCCATATCTGACAGCAGAATGAATGCACAAATCTTTTTCTATTATGCTTAACTCAATTCAAAGATTTACCTTAGATAGATTGTCACGCATATTCATGGCATCCTTTTTTATAAATGTTACTGTAATCTGCTTTGCCTCAAATAGTATATCTAGACTAAATTACTGATGAATATAAGGACCTAGATTTTGTTGAACTGCAGGGCCATTGATTGGTCTACTTGCGTAGGTAGCTCGCTAGATGAACCTTTTCCAATACATTATTACACCGGTTTCAACCAACTTTCCCTATATCTACGGCTTCGTATGTGATGGATGTTTAGTGGAGTCTTGCTTGCATGAACCTCTAGCCTATAGTCATTTTGGAATTTTGAATGCATGTGCATCTTGTATGTTCTGTCACTTACTTTGACAGCTATGGTTTACATCAACCATTCTGTTTTTTCTTGCTGGCAAAACCATCCAGTTTCCCTAGAGCTGACTGGATTTGGCATGCAATTTTTTTTTTAATTCCTCCCCTGAAGATTTGAATTCTGAAATAGATATTAGGAGTGATTTTTTAATACATAGAGGAGTAGTGGTAGTGGTAGCCGCTTGGTTGAAAAAGCGGAGGTGACCCACCTAATTGGGATTTCTTGAACCAAGTAGCATGCTTAAGGTTTAAGCTAAGACTCTTATGATTGAGATTCGAGTTGTCGGATCAGTACGACAAAACTAATGAAGTGTTGTTTTCGTGTTTTTGACTTTTCCACTCAAAGGATTTTATGCGTATAATATGCTATATTTCCAAATATCACCTTAATGTGATTTTGAGCATACTATAAGTTGTAGTGCTCAAGTGGGTATTGGTTTTCTTGTAGAGAAAGTCTGGCATAGTAGACGATTAAGAAGAACGAAATTGACATCATGCATCCTGTTTCCATGTATAGCGTTACTTATGCCTTATATCTATTTCATGCTTGTTTCTTCTTGTCAATGTATGGCTCTAAATGTGTTGTTGTTTGTATCCTTTTTATCAAGGGTCAGTGGGACTTTGGATCTGGCGGCCTGTTGAGCCACTGTTGAATTGGTATCATCCTGGGCACAGGAGTAAAAAACCAGAGACCAGCTGGGGGGAATGAATGCGTGACAACTTGACAAGGACTTGGTACTTGATTAATCTGCGGTACAGCAAACATGGTGGGCTCTCGTGGTCAGTTGATTTAGCTGGTGTCTTTGGCCTCCAGCACATGAAGAGCCTGAGCTCCTCCTGCTGCTGCTCGTGCTCATCAGCCATGGTCCCCTCCCATGCCGTCACGCTCCATTCATCGCCCTGAGCTGGAGATTCTCCAGGAAATTATCTTCAGAGATGCCATGGCGTCTCTCTCCCGTTTGCGTTGCTCTGCTGGAGACTGTAGCATGCACTTGCCTTCTGTTCATCCCGCGCAGGCGTTGTACTATAGTTCTGTAGGTTGTTGAGATTCTATTAGGCTTGAACTTTGTGTGCTTCCTCTTTTTTTTTTTTTGGTATTCTCTTGGACTTGCATTTCCTTTCACTGTGACCTGGGCACCTGGGAAGAAACGACAGGTTACAGAGAAAACTGTGATCAACGGTTGGTTGTACTACATGAATATGTTGCTGAGCTTTTGATATCTTATTTCAAATTCACAATGAAACAATCTGGTTCCCTGGGTACCAATCACCACTGTCACCAGTTTACTTTCAGGCTCCGGCAGTCTGGCGGACTAGCTGTTCGGAAGTGGCAAACAATTGTCATATTCAAGGTCTGGTTCACGTTTTCATTGGTTTTTTTTTTCTTTTGAAGAAATATGTTTTCATTGGTGGGTAGGCGAGTTCATAAAACTGGCACCTGCGGCGTGGGGGTTTTTTTTTGTTAGTGACAACAATAAAATGTCCCAGCGTTCAACACCAAACTGCAAATTGCGGCCAAATGATTCAGTTTCATGATTCTTTTATAAAATAATTTTATCTATACCATCATTTTAGATGAATTTTTATCTATACCATGACCTTACGTCGATGACATGATGGATCAGACTTAATTACGTAGCTTGATGGTATAGATGAAAACTCTTTTTTGATGGTATGGATGTAAATAGCCTTTTTTTTAACCAGTTGTTTGTTTATACAATCAGATCTGTTACAAAATGCAGCACACCATCTACAGCAAATAACCATTAAAGCAGGGGCTGCCCAGGGGTGCCTAGGCACAGCCCATGGAGATTTGCTGTGCTCAGGGCTTAAATTCTCCATGGATCAATACCGTCTAGGTTCACCAACACTGTATTTGGTATCTACTCAACGACAACTAGCAATTAATCAAACAAAAAGGGGCAGAAGATTCATTTGCTTCAACATGGCTGAATCCAAAACCAAGCTGTTTTTTTTTTGGATTAATTTGATACATACCATTACAATTTTGCGAAATTTGAAATATGTCATTCGGGCCCACGTGTCATTCACTTGCAGGGTCCCATCTGTCATTAACACATGAATGGCATATTTCAAAGTTTGCAAAATTGTAATGGCATGTATCAAATTCACCCTTTTTTTTTCTTTCTTTTTGGCTATTGGGAAAGCATTTCCAAGAAAATTCAACCTTCTCCATTCTGGGGAGCCTCCCCTGTTCACAAAAGCATCCACACAGTTAATCCTGTATAGCTTTTAGCCAAAACTATTACTACTTGAATAACTCCAAGTCTCTTACAGGGAGTAACCATTTATGCAGTGTCACGAATTCAAAAAAAAAAAAAAAAAGAGAGAGGAAGAGTTTGATACTAACCGTGCATACACTTGATAAAGTTACTAAGCTCTGAAAAGCAAACATCTCGCTGCAAAATGAATGGAGGTTGCTGGCGGTATGCAAAGAACGAGGCGTGATGACGATCAGGATCATTCCTAGGCTTTGCTGTATCAAGTATCCGAGAGTACAACTCGCCATCAAGACACGGTAGAACACTCTCTACACTCAGAGACAGCCCATGGTCCCATGCTGCATTCATCACCTGTGCGGTATTTGTATCCAAATAAGCCAAAGCAAGCATATAAAACATTCAAACATGTCTAGAAAGAATTTTAGAAACCTCACCTGCCAGGTTAAACCTTCTGGATCCGCGAATGCTTCATTGTTCTCTTGCACTGTAAAGTCTGGTCCATAACAAGCCACCTTAAGAAGTACAGAATGCTTCTTGAGGATTCTGAAAACTGGAGAGTATCCATCTCTGTTTGTAGGATTGTAGAATCCCGCTGTAAGCTCTGCAGAATGGCTTGCAGTTTTATACCACCAACAGATAGAGGGAATCTGATGGGGAAAAAAAATCCACCTCATTATACCTCAACCAAAGAAGCAAGCAAAGTTGCAGCATAAACATGTGGGAAAACTGTAGTGGACTCACTAGCACTGTATACTGAATTTTTGAAAGCTTATGCTGTGATATCAGGGAGTTAAAAGTTTATGGCCCATTAATATGAGCTCACATGGGGCATATGTTAAAGATTTCTTGATAAATTAACAAGAGATGAATGTTTTCCAGAGTCCATACAATTAATTTATTTACTTGCATCACACACCTTCACAATTATTTTTGCCCCATCAAATGCGAGAGTAGCAAGCGAGAGCACTTGATCCACATGATCTATGAGGACTCCAGAATACCAGCTAAGAAAAAAGCGTCCGTAGTAGCTGTCATAATCACCTCCATCACAAAAGAAGCCAGTTTCATGTGGTCTTGAATTATAATAGCCAGCATTATCAGGTCCACGCGCCCAAAATAAATGGCCCCTCGACAATGCTGCTTGTCGTAGATTCTTTTGCATGTACCTGTCATAACACTGTCAACCATGCGAATCAACAAAAGAAATGCAACCAATGCATGTTACATAAAATGATAAAAGTTGCATGCAGGACACAGCCAGTCACAAACCAGTTCTGATTTGAGTAACAATCCATAAGTTAATGCAAGCCATAGCTTCAATCCAATTACTAAATAAGGTAAACATACTGAGTGGCTTTTACATGCTTACTTATTTCGAGCGTGAAATATGTTTTTTTAGTATGATTTAAACGTACTGGGTGTATGCTTTTCTATCATAAAGCCATAAGTCAAAAGTCATTAAAGCTAAAGCCACAGCAACTCTGGCACACCCAGATATCACATGCTCACAGGTGAAATAAGTCACAGGTATCTAACAGTCAGGAGACATACTGAATGCTCATACACTTTAATCAAGACAGAATGAAACAGTCTATACACTAGCAAACCTAGCAAATATTTGTACTTCATAAGTTCAATTAGGTTGATTTATACATGGAATTCAGGTACAAGTTAATACCTGAAATTCACCAATACCAGGATATCTCCAGCCCAATTTCTGTGGGCATGAAGGATATCTAAGCTCCCCGGAAGCACCCATTCCAATTTCGATAGCAGAAATAAGGCCTTCTTCAGATAGGTTTCTGAACTCCATATGGAAGCTCCTCATGAAATCAAAATAGACCTGCAGATAATCTAATTAAGCCTCGGTATACTGGTTTCTCAAATTATTTTACAATATAAACAAGAAGGAAGAACAGAAGATATAGTGAACGCCTAATGGAACATATAACAAAGACAAAAAATTAATGCTCTTAAAAAATTACAGCTATAAATTGTTCAAATCTATGTAAGGCAAATGGATGTTCCCAGGTGACGAAATAGACAGGAGCCAAATAATACGAATAAGAGGGAAGAAGGATTACCAAAAACGACCAGATACCTCAATGCCAGTTCTCCCTCGCAGGACTCGTTCTTTGTCGACTCCCCAGGAAAGACATTCTGTATTTCTCCTACCTTCACGATCTGTGAAAAATATATCTGGGTTCTCTTGTGCAATTTCCATGATCCATTTTGGAAGAGAGATTAACACATCACCAGAGCCAGTCTCCCCAGACCCATGAAATGACAATACAACCTTAACAGCATTTTTGATTAATACTCATTAGTTTATGTAAGTCATCTGATGAAAAAAAATGAAAGTTTGCCTAACAAAATGTCATGGTCTGCAGCATGGCATGATGGTTTAATTTGAAAGCACCTCATGCAATGGTTTAATTTGGAAACACCTCATGCAAAGTCAGAAGGTCTAATTGTGTTCTTGACTTTTGAGGTCCACAACTCATCTTCTATTCCCATAGGTTGTTTACAATTCATTCATTTATAGAAACTAGGACAGCAAACACAGGCTTTAGTCTAATGTTTGACAGTATATGCATGCTTTCTGTTCAGAAACTCGTGTGCTTGATGTATCTGAGTAAACTTCAAAACCAGTAATAACAAAGCTCTGTAAATTAAGAAAGGTATTCCTAACCTGAACTTTAAGCTTGAACTCTTTGACTATACCAAAAAGGTCTCTGTAGCCAGACCATTCGTACTTGCGAGGAATCCAGGCTTCCACAATCCCCCACCAGCAATCAATAACAACCCCATCCACATTCAAAGACTTCATATGCTGCAATTCAGCTCGTATAGACTCTGGGTCAACCAATTGGCAGTGACTGTTGATAATGTCCATCTGCAGCAAACAGAAACACCGCTCAAGTATGGTATGGCAGATGGCCATCGTCACACAAGTGGAACAAGCGTCTGACAGAAAAGAGTAACATTGACCTTCACTGTTCTAATGAACTCATGTGATACCCGCAATACAGCTCAAAATATCGTTTATGAAATTTATTTCTATATTGGAAATTCAAGCTACTTATCTTACAGAAAGAAAAGATTTCACAGCTCTAGTCTCTGGCCATGTAATGCACAATCAGTCATCAATTATATATATGGATAGGAAAGCATAGGTCAAAAAAAAAAAAATGAAGCGTTACCAGCTATATTTTCATATCAGGCATTACATAAAAAATAAGTTTTGCTGTAACTCACTCGAAGAGAAGCATAGACTGGTATATATGGAGTTCTTGTGTAATCTCCCACCAACACTGCTGATGATCTCATTAGCTGCTACAAGCTCATCAACAAAGGAACACTGGGTTATCACTCAAGAAAATCAAATACAAAAGAAAAAACTGAACTGCAGATGTTCAAAATTTGTGGATCTGACAATAACAATTAACAAAAATAACAATATAGTCTCTAACACGATTAGACAGTACAAAGAGACATTGTATGCTTCGAGTAGATCAGTATTGCAAGCTGGAACTACAACACGGTGAACCCGTGGCGAAGCTAGAGCAAATATGATAGGGGTGCACAACTTCATAACATATATAGAAAATATCTGATTTTGTTATTTGTGGATGCATAAGTTTTGATTTAGAGGGTGCATATATGGTGAAAATTTGACAATTGTTAGCAATTTTTGAAATTTTGTGGGTGCATTTGCACCCACCATGCATGATGTAGCTTCGCCAGTGCGGTGAACATTGATGAAGATAAAAAAAAATGGTTTCAAAATGAAAAGAATGCACAGACCTCAAGTTATTATAAAACACAATATGCCCTGAGGTGAAAGATCATTTTATCGTTTTATGTCAGAACCACTAGTGTTTTTTGGTTATATATTGACATAATGCAATATAGATTTGATTATTTACTCCATTGACGAAGCAGCTCACCTGATCATTGTCCATACAATTCAGAGTGTTGACCGAACTTGAATTCCCATAGTTATCACTTTTTATGCTTTGTTCTGCCACTCCAACTGAGTCCAATGATGATGGAGACAGACTATCGTCTGTGTGTAGGACAGAAGCTTGAGAATCTAATGGTGTTCCGATGGCGTAGCTGTTCAGAGTGTTGGTCAAAGTTGGGGTTTCCGCAGGAGTGGGATAAAACGTTCCCTGCTGCCATAGAACAAGGCTCATTAACCATATATGCATTTACTTAGCAGAGAACTAGCATAATTCTAGAATTAACACGTGGAGTCTGCAATGCGGGCCAGTGCCTGGTAGTAAGAAGCAAAGTCGCAAGCATCTGAGGGCAGAGGCAAAGCAGAAGAGTTCGGAGAGGTGCACGGACCAACTGCGGAGGGGGAGCGGGTAGTACTTGGGGCGATGCGCGGAAGGTGGTGCCGTCGGGTTGTACGGTCCAGCCGGCGGCACGGGCGAGGGCCGCGAGGACGTCGTTCATGTCGGCGCGGGCGGGGAGCGGGAAGTTGCCGTGCTGCCGCAGCCCAGCGAGCATGCGACTGGTGATGGCACGCCGGTGCCGCTCCCGAAGCTTCGTCCGCTCCTTCTCTCGCTCGCGCTCTCGCTCCCCGCGCCGCCGCGGTGGAGTCGATCCAGCAGAAGGGGCGGTGGCCGAGGCGAAGCCGAGCGGGCGCCGGTGCGGCGGCACAGGAGGCGAGAGGGACGCCTCCTCATCTGGCGGCGACGGGTGGGGGTGCTTCACGCTCATGGCTCGCTGCCACCCGCCAGCGCCGATCTGCGATGGCGAGCGAGAGGCACCACAGCGGCTGTGTGGAGTGGAAGTGGACTTCCACGGCAGTTCGACCCCTCTACTGGAATGGATCCATTTGCCACGTGGTCACACGATCTTGGCCATTGATTTTTCATCACATGGCTTCCGCCGTATTGGAAGAGAGAGCTTGGTCAGCTGTGGAAACCCGCAACTCGGATGCTGCACCTGCGCTGCGCTCTTCTTTCTCCTCGCGGATGCTTCTGAACATGCTAAGAAGCTTCCAGAGCCTTCCGCATCTACGCTGCCGGCCCCGTCGCGCTTCAGTTTTTCTCCACCATCTCTACACCGGCGCGCCTCCGCCTCCGCCGCGGCCTCATCGTACCGGCGACATCTTCGGATGGAACTCCGCCATCAACGAGCACTTCCGCGCCGGCAGGGTAGGCGAGGCGCGCCGCCTGTTTGACGAAATGCCCGAACGGAACGTATTCACTTGGAACTGTATGGTCTCCGGCCTCATCAAGAACCGGATGCTGGCGGACGCGCGTGAGATGTTCGACGCAATGCCATTCAGGAATTCTGTCTCATGGGCCGCAATGCTGACTGGTTACGCGCGGTATGGGAGGGTCGCTGAAGCCAGGAAGCTGTTCGACCGGATGCCTGACCGGAACGTGGTTTCTTGGAACGCGATGATGTCGGGTTACACGCGGAATGGGATGGTTGACAGGGCGCGTGAGTTGTTCGACATGATGCCATCGAGAGACAACGTGTCGTGGCTGACCATGATCTCTGGGTATATGAAGAGGAAGCGTGTCCATGAAGCAAGGGAGCTCTTTGGTCTTGCGCCTTCACCATCTACTTCAGTGTGTAATGCATTGCTCTCAGGCTATGCCGAACATGGTTACCTGAAAGATGCAGAGGAGCTATTTGGTCAGATGCAGAAACAGGACCTTGTTTCTTGGAATGTCATGATCACAGTTTATGCGCGGGCTGGGATGATGGAGGCTGCACGGAGTTTATTTGATGAGATGGCAGAAAAGGACACTGTCTCTTGGACAACCATTGTACGTGGGTATTTGCAGAATGGAGATGTCGATGGTGCATGGAAGGTGTTCCAGGACATGCCTGACCGTGATGTCCTTGCTTGGAATACGATGATGAGTGGTTTCGTGCAGAGTGAAAGGTTAGATGATGCATTGAAATTGTTTGTTGACATGCCAAGTAGGGATCTAATATCATGGAACACAATCTTGCAAGGTTATGTCCAAGGAGGCGACATCGATAGTGCAAATAACTGGTTTAGGAGAATGCCAGAGAAAGATGAGACCTCATGGAACACATTGATTTCTGGGTACAAAGACGAAGAAGCATTAAGTTTGATGTCGAAAATGACCCGAGAAGGATACAGACCGGATCAGGCTACTTGGAGTGTTGTTATTTCTATATGTGCCTCACTTGTTGCCCTTGGTTGTGGACGAATGCTCCATGTTTCCACAATCAAAACTGGTTTTGAGCATGATGCTTTGGTGATGAGCTCACTGATATCTATGTATTCCAAATGTGGGGTTATTAGTGATGCTTCCCAAGTTTTCCAGCAGATTTTGCAGCGAGACACAGTAACATGGAATGCCATGATTGCGACATATGCTTATCATGGTCTGGCTGCCAATGCTTTGGAACTATTTGACAAGATGATTAAAGATGGATCCAGTCCAAACCATGCTACCTTTCTAAGTGTGTTATCTGCTTGTGCACACAAAGGCTATCTATATGAAGGTTGCCACTATTTTAGAAGTATGCAGAGAGATTGGAAATTGATCCCAAGATCTGATCACTATTCTTGCATGGTTGATCTCTTAGGAAGGTCAGGTTTTATACATCAGGCTCATGATTTTACCAGAAAAATCCCTTCTGACCTTCAATTAAATGCATGGGAGACACTGTTTAGTGCATGTAATTCTCATGGGGATGTCCAGCTCGGAGAACTCATAGCACAAAATGTTCTTCAGTCTAGACCTTCTGATGGAGGAATGTATACACTCTTATCAAATATATATGCTGCCAAAGAGATGTGGAGCTATGCTGCTAGTGTTAGAGGGCTCATGAAAGAACGGGGATTGAAGAAGGAAACTGGGTGTAGTTGGGTTGAGCTGAAAGGGGAGGTTGTTTCTTTCTCATCAAATGATAACTCTCATCCTTTTATTGAGAACATATGCCAAGAGGTTGACAATATTTCTGTATTGATAGAAGAGGCAGCTTAATATGGTCTTCAGAAGTAATTTTGGTATGACGATGTCCTTGAGATCACCCTAGTTTTTTTTTCCTGCAAACACTGGTTCGTCGTAGAAGCCAGGATATGTCCAAATAAAGTCATTGAAAGCATTGCAAGGTACAAAATCTTAGTCCATTTTTAATCTTGAAGATTTGTTCAAAAATCATGATGAAACTACATCATGGTTGAGAGTTAAGCAAGGTGTACTGGAAACCTTATACAAACATAAATGATCTACCTTTTATATTTACTTTCAAGTTAACAGTTAATATGATATTTGCAAAAATACAGGACCCTCGTCTGTCTACTATAATACAAACATGATTTTGAAACAGTAAGTAGAAACAGGACAAGGTGGGAAAAGTTTATTTCCTTGAACCAATTGCAGCATATTTAGACAATAAATGTCACTGTCATAAGAGACAAGATATCCCCTCCACAGCATCTGGTGGCCACACATTCTGGGCCCCCAAACAGATCATATTCCAATTTCTCTACATTGCCACACATTTCTCTCTCTCTCTCTCTGTGTGCGCCCGCGCGCGCACATATCCACGCAATCCAAGCTACAATGGCCATGGCAGTCACTTATTGCTCCATCTCCAACCCTCCAATTACCCACAAACCTTCATACAAACAAGTAAACTGTTCTAAATAAACTATGTCTTCGTCCTTTATGCCTAGCATATCATCTCATCATTTTTCTTTTTTTTTTTCTCAGGCACTGAATTGGATACTGCCTACAATCAATGGTGGAAATGGCAATGGTGTTATGCTCACTATGGCAAGTAGGAATTCGAGAATCAGGCACCAAGTTCGTGCTGTCACAGGAGATCCGGACACTCGCAATGTGTCTGATTCAAAATTCCCAAATGATTACACAGAACTTCTAATGCAGGTAATCAGTGGAAGAACTTAAATTCTAAGCCTATGAGATTTACAGTGTGTCCGGAGTTTTAATGCAGTGGCAGTTTTATATGCCTACCTCTTAATCGCTGCGAGTATGTGGGCCTTCAACTTAATGCTTGTAAGTTGTAACTGCCAGTGTGAAGTATGAACTCACTCTTCAAATAATTGAAAGTGTGCCTTGTATTTCAATCTTCATTGAATGTATTTGAATGAAATATTTATGGGATAAATACTCCTCAAATATTCTTAGTATTCTATTGTAAATTACTTGATTTGAGTGGTGTCCAGGTGCTGCTTTGTTGTGCGTGCTACATTGTGATGTTCATGCTGGGAGTGCAAAGTTATTGCTTCTAGATGCATAGATTTTTCTTTACTTATATCTCGAACCATTCCATTCTCTTTGGCAAAGTTACTGGTTAAGGAAAGTTGTTTGAATAGCATATGGAGAGAGTGGGTTGTATAAAACACTTTGTACCCAACTAACATGATACTGAAACTTGAAACCATAATTTGGATAGTGCCGATAAACCACAAAGAGTGATTTAATTTGAGCTACCAATATTGGACCACAGTAGCATCTTTGCTCTGGTGTGTTTGTGTAGGAGAAAGCCCTACAGTATATTATATACCTACCTAAATATCATTTGCATTTAGTTAGTATTTTTTCTTTTAGTCATGTTTCATTTGGACTTACTACAAGAACTGCCTAACAAGATTACTGATGGGTATGCTTGTAGTGACTTCAGGCTAAAGAAGCTGCTGAATCAGCTCTTAAGGATGGAAAGCAACTACTGGTCAGCCTCAATCTGATTTTATTGGCTTCATTTTTTACATTTTCGTGCCAAGAGATTTTGATGTAATGTATTACAGGAAATCGAGTTCCCTACAGCAGGATTACAATCTGTACCAGGTTTTCAAATGGATTCTCTGTCTACATCCCTCACTATAAGCTCTGAGTCAGTTGGAAAACACATTAGTTTGCTTCAATCATTGCTTTCAGGTGACGGTGAAGGAGGAAATGAGATGACAGGAAGCATGTTTCTCATCAGAGAATTTTGTGATCAGTTTGTGCCTGCCGAAAAAATTACTCGAACCAGAATTGTATGTCCATGTGATCAGCATTTTGTTGTGTTAATTGCATGCATCCAGCTGGCTTAATTTGCGCATATTTCTTGACACTCATTTAGGAATATCAAAATTATGCATGCTTTTATCTTTGGTTATTATTTCTTCATCAGTTGCTGTACCTAGATTGTAGATTTTATTGTTGCTATCTCAAAATGTTTCAGTTCTTTCCTGAGGCAAATGAAGTTTCCTTTGCAAGACAGTCAGCCTTTGAGGGATGTTCCTTGAAGCTAGATTATCTAACAAAACCATCCTTGTTTGAAGATTTTGGTTTTACAACAAAGGTCAAAATGGCAGACCGTGTGCGACCTGAAGATGAGATATTCCTTGTTGCTTATCCCTATTTCAATGTCAATGGTTTGCATTATTGTTCCTAACTCTGAACTAGTCTCCAGTTGTAATCTTCTTTCAAATTCTGAATTTATGTCTTTGATCATGATGCTTTACAGAAATGCTTGTCGTTGAAGAGCTTTACAAGGAAGCAGTAGTTGGCACTGACCGAAACCTGATAATATTCAATGGAGAACTAGACCGAATAAGAAGTGGATGTATCTTATTTCTAAATCTAGAGCTTCTGTTCTGAAAATTTTGTCCTTTGTGTTGGATTTATTTATTTTGTGCATCAGTTTTACTGCCAATAAGATTACAAAAATATGATGCTATGCCAAATAGGTTAATTATAATTACGTTTTCTGAATTAGCCAATATTGTCCTACATTACCTGTTATTGAAAAGTGCTTTCCTCGTTAGGGAGTATCTTCTGCTAATTATGCTAAAAATCTGCTTTAATTCATAATAATCACTTCTTTAATATGATATTCTTCCTTAACAAGCAAAGACTATCCGTCATTCTTCTACCCAAAGGTAGCAGCGCTGTCCGAGACATTTCTCCCAAAGCTGGAGACAGTTTACTACATTCACAATTTCAAGGGACTCAAAGGAGGAACACTACTCAGGTTTGTATACTTATCCCATACTTGTTATATTGAGTGATTTCCAAAACTACGTATCCAAAGCAATACTGTTAAATCTGCATTAAAAAAACTTAAGGATTAGTTATACGACTTCTCCTCATTAATTAAATGCTCTCCTGACACCGAAAACTGCCATGCTTTGCAGAGGATCTCACTTATTTTTACTGTAATTCAGACCAAATGAAACCTACGTTCTAATATGATTGTGATTATGGTGCCAAAAAGATTAATACCATTCTGTGAACTATGACTAAGCATTTTATTTTGCCAAACACCAATTTTGCAGATGTTACCCTGGGCCATGGAAGGTCTTGCGAAGAGCATCGTCTGGCAAGTACATCTGCTTGCATCAACAAGAGAAGATGCCATCACTGAAGGAAGTGGCGCTTGAGATTCTTCCTTCAGCCTAATTAGGATCTTTCACGAGTTACATCTCAGTAATAAAAGATAATAAAAGGCCATCAACTATTATCTGCACAATGGTTTGTGTATTTTCCTTTTGCTGTACATAGGAAGGTACAAAGGTATAATAAACGAGTGGATACGATGCCGACTGTTGAGTATTTCATATGTGAAGAAGATATCCATGGAACACTGTAATACGTGTTGATATTACACGATGCACCATGTTGTCATGTGGAGATTAAAGGGCGGCACTGCACCCCTCAGTCTTTTTCTTTTTTTTGATATGTGGCCCTTGTTGCTGCCTTCAGCGAAGGCGCCAGGGCTGGGAGGCACATGCGGGACGAGGATCGAACCCCCGCCAGCTTCCAGCACATCCATGCGCTTTGCCATCAGACCTCAGTCTTCTGATTCCATTTGTTTTCTCTTTCAGATCTTTCAGATGATTTATGGTTATTTTAGGACAAGTTGGGCACCCAAGATATTTTCTCAAATCTCAATAGTCTTATAAGGTTTTACCGCTGCATTTTTTCACTTTATTTTGTATGACCTTTGTTTTTGTAGTTCTCCTATTTTCTGTTGGTCGTATCTTTGTGAACACTCGTTAGTAATTCTTGACTGCTCCCAATCCTAAGCTTCCAGGCAGACGCATGAACCAAGGACGCGCGCAAGGTTGTGAAAACTAGCGACTCGAGGTCTCAAATATCTTGAGCATCTCGTATTTATAGCCGGGCCGCATTTGGGCAAAGCAAATTTTTTTCCCTCCCTCTTTCCTTGTTGCATTATGTTTGGCAGCTTTGCCTAGTACAATCAATCCTTTATTCCGTCAAAAAAAATGAATGACACAAATAGGCTGAAAAAAAATATGTTATGATCACTTTGTTTAACGTAACTCCAACTTCGTAGGGAAAAATACAGCTTGAATAGTTGATTTTATTATTTTCATCAGCTTTTGTTTTCAGTTTTTCCAACATGCATGTTTATTCAGTTTTGTAAGGAGATGCAAATCGTAGTGGACTTTGAGCTCGGTCTACGTTCAATAATACATTCGCTCATCATAACCTTGTTAATATTTGAATACATTCTATCAGTAAAAATGATAAAGTTATCAGTCCGACACATTTTATTCCTATGTAAGAAAAATATCGCATGGCTCCGTGTATATTTGTACTAGTAGCAGTTGCCGCGGAGATCCTACGCGGAGGTTCAGACATGTAGAACGAGGAGAGCATGACGTCCTGAGAAAATCATCTCACTGAGCCCTCGTACCGCGAGTAAAAACGCTTGGTGAAGCCACGTCAGAAGCCAGCCGGCGTCGATGTGGGCACGCTCCGTTCCCGGTGCCTTCTATGCCCCTCGCTCCCATCCTTCTCAGCAAAATGCATGCGCTACGAAGCCTAGCCAACAATGAAACTCCCATGCATGGGCAACTGCTGGTGGAATCGCAAGCTTATGGATCGAGCCAGCAAGACGAATTGTGTTATGGTCTGGCCTCCCTGTTGTATTATTTATACACACACATTCGCTGCATTATTATTTGGGTCCTGATATGTAGCATGTAGCACTGAAATTTCAGTATTGCGTAAATGTCAATACCGGATGTAGGGGCAGTAAAATCCAACATGTGAATAATAGCACTGCTAAAGCCATCTATGCTACAGTAGTAACTTTAGGTACTACGAGTAACATTTTAATTTAGTGCATTACTGCAGTGGTACTGCTACGTGTTTGGATTAATTTTGTCGTTGTTCTAGTTTATTTTTCTCGTGAGAATCACCCAACTGGATTGCCACTCTCGTGAGAACCACTGCTGAAGGACAAGAGCGTCACATGCGCATCCTGATAGATGTAGGCGTGAAAAAAAAAATTCATGAGGATCACTGTTTATTACCATAATGCTGTATGGAAGATCATTTTCATCGTCTTATTAGTTACATTCTACTCCAATTCTTGCTATATACTACTACAGTATTGTGATGAGGTTCTACAGCTGTGCTGCTTTTTCCGACGATCGATAATGGTGACAGCATGAGTCTTTGGTTTTTAAAATCTCTGCATATTTGAGTCGCTCACGTTCTGGTGGATCCTCTGTAGCAGCGACCTGTTGGAGCGGAAGCTAAAATTGGTGAAGCAAGAGCGGGGCTACACCGTGATCCACTTCGTCAAGATCCAACAATTGCCGACTTGGAGCAGGAGCCTGCGCCTGCGTACAAGAAATCAAAGAAATTGATCGATGAACCGTTTGATTGACAGGATAGCAAGCTAAGCAAGAATAAGCTTACAATGTCCCCCTCCATATCAGCCCTACAAATTCCCGGTGCCTCATAAACCTATGCTTTGACGCAGACACATGCACGAGGAAACTAGCTAGATTGTCGCAAGTGAAGCAGAAGCATGCAAGCATTTCGTGTAAGAACTACATATAGTACTGATGTTCGTTCTAGCATGCAGCTTGGGAAGCATCAGCCCCCCCGCTAGCTCCTATTTATGTTCCGCGCCACCAGGCCTTTTGGTCCCCAATTAAGCAACTTATATTTATTTTACTTTCCCAAAAAACACTTATATTTATTTATAGAATAAAAATAAATAAAATATAAATGCAGTGTTGTTTTTTCATTTGTGCACTTTAACTCGACGGCGACCAACTTGACCTGCTTAAGCTGAGCTATAAATATTCCGTTTTGAATTACCTTATTAATTGCTTGAGATGTACAAGCTATCAAGTGAGTGGCTCTTCATCATCGTAAGAGCACGTTTAAGAAGGATTCTACATTAGCTAAGAGCGCGTTTGGCATGTCTCCTTCAACCTCAGAAACCAGCGCTTAGACCCTAATAAGTTGGGGAATCTTGCAAGTTTGTATCCAACTTGTGATAATATATCGACTACCAGGAGCCATGATAACTTTTTACGCCTACATAAAAAATCAAAGAGAACTGGATCGAATTCACACAGGCCGGGCTTCCCGATCCCATCCGGTGGTCATAACGCATCAAAATAGTCTTGTCTGCTCTGTTGTGTTCCCTTGCTGCGCTGTCAGTTTCTTGTCAACGGTGAGCAGCATTTCCCAAGGCCCTAGGGCAGCCTGAGCTATCTAATGTGGTGCCGGTGCGTCGTACAGGAAGAAGAGTATTGCTTGTTCTCCTCAAATTCCCGGTGTCTCCCATGCGTAAACGAGCTATTCGGACCCAATTGAGATGGACAAAAGCTAAGCCAGCTGATGAGGCGGGTGAAGCAAGACAACCAAGCCGGGCAGGAGGAAGAGGAACCAGGAAGGGTAGCTATGTTCCATTCCCCGTATGTGAGAGGAGACGTGCAAATTACAGTAGTACCAAATCGCTGCAGTTGTGTGCAGCACGTGAATCCTGACCTGAACCATAAATGGAATGCGACATCTTCTGCACGCCGAATCTCTTTGCATTCAGAGCGTACTCCGTATTTCTGTGCCTAAGTAGGTGTATCAACAATGTGCAAACCATTTAAATATAAAAACCTTTATGAAAGCTACAACGACGACGCTTTGGCCGAGTGGTTAAGGCGTGTGCCTGCTAAGTACATGGGGTTTCCCCGCGAGAGTTCGAATCTCTCAGGCGTCGTTTCTTCTTCTTCTTCTTTTTTTTTCAAACTACCGTCGAAATGTATCAGAAAATCATCTTTATCTGAGAAATAATCTATGGAACGGTTCCCCTTTTCACAAATATTTTTTCCCCGATGAAAACACTATATTTGTAAATATACAGCTTTTCAACCACTCCTCCCGCCTTGAAGAGCAAAAATTGCAATTCTCACTGACGTTATGACTTGCGCGCAATCAGAAAGAGACGCACTCTCTTACAGACCAACCCCTTTTATTGACAAGCAATCAACATTTTTTTTAAAAAAAAAACCAGCTCTGTTCAGCTCATCTCAAGTAGGAATATACACACAAATTAAATGTCGACATACACCCGCCCAACACTTTGTACAACAAATGAAGTGTGAACTCCAGCTGGCTGCCGCACGATGAGTTGGGTTCGAACTAAAACGAGCAAAGCAATGCCATCAGTGAGCAACGCCGCATCATCGAATACATGGATTGGAGCATGTTCTTGCAAGCTTGTGCAGGTAAATGGAAGGAAGATCGTGGCATGCAGCATGAATTAGTTGAGGAATTGAGGTCACTGCACAAATAGAACACACATTTCACTAGTTCAGAATTAGGCTACATTAAAAGTTTTCCCCTCAGCCTACCACAAGTTGATACTGATTGGACAACCAAGAGAATACGGGAAAATACTTTAGCTATGTAAATTTATCCCATAATAAACTGATATGCCGGGTACAGAAAAAGGCAATGAACTGAGGTTCAGCATACAGTAGCGCAAAGGGAGAAAAGGAGTTCAAAAAGTGAGTAGAGAATGAAGCAGCACCTCCTGTTATGGATTATATGGAAGGACCCGCAACTGAAGTTGCATGACCTGTGTCTTGCAACTGCTTCAGTGTGGATGCCAGCCAATCAAGGCCATCATATAGGCCCTCAGCCCGGAGTGCACAAGTACCTTGTATATGCCATATTCTGTCATTGAGATCATGCAGTCCCAGCCCTTCGCTCACCTCCGCTGGACTCATTGCCCCTCTCTGTGGCAGGCATGTAGAAAAAATATCAGTCTGGGTATGTCGACTGACCCATCGCTCATTTGACCCTTTCATATGTTAAAAACCCTTTCATTAGCACTTCAACTTATTGGCTTCACTTACCAAGTCCTGTTTGTTTGCAAATACTAAGATAATGCTGTTTGCCATCAAAGGGTCCTTGATAATGGTCTGTACCGGAAAACAAATGCATGTTATTATCACCTCAGATTATAAATAATATTAAGAGTTCTGTAATAATGGATCTAGCATAACCTGAAATTCTTGTCTTGCATCTACAATCCTTTCTCTGTCCATAGAATCAACGACATAGATCTACCAGAAAATAAAAATGAGAGATCAAACATGACCTTAGCAAGAAGACAATGCTCTCCAGTTAGTTGAAATTGTGAACATGTTTCAATCATGATATTTAGAATAAAAAAAGCTAAGAATTGTTAGTAAGCCATTTCAATAAACTTCAGACGAACAAAAGAAATCATGCAAAATCTATATAAAAGAAAGAATTGAGAACTATTGGAGATACAAAATGCACAAACAGATAACAAAGTTACGCAGCTGCCTACAGAGTTCCATGTAAGCGTTATTACCAGTGCATCAGAATTACTGAGGTACATCTTCCACAATGACCTTAGTTTTTCTTGTCCACCAACATCCCACACAGTGAACACAACATTCTTATACTGAACCTTCTCAACATTAAATCCTGCAACAGCAGTAGTGAATGCAAAATAATGCAGCATATTTTACATTGTTACTAGAATTGTCCAGAGCAGAAAAAATCAGAAGAATTCATTCACTGCCTCAATAAAAAGGAGAGAAAATTCAAACCATGATAAAAAAAATAGTACTACCCCCATATTTCCATTAATGTCGCTGATTGGTATAAAATTATACTAACCAGCAATATAGCAAAAGTATGGGGACAGTATTGAAGTCTATGAATAAGACTACTAGCTTTGAGGAAAGCCACTTCTTATACATCAGTTGTAGTGCAGGGAAATGTTCCGGTTCAGTACCAATAAAGATCAGATAACATCTTCAAGCACAAGTTGCCCCACTACTTCAACTGAATATATATAGCAATTTCTTCCAATTTTTGCCTTCTTTCTAATATTCTGAACTCAGCAATCAGATCATATAAAAGATTTCGGCATCGGAAAATGCTGGATTTGATACTTTTATTTGCAAATGAGAGTAAAACAAAACAAGTGACAGCTTGTTTAATATGATCTGCATGGAACAACACGATCATTCATTTAGACACAAATAAGTATGTAAATAACTATTGAGTCACCTACCCACAGTAGGGACTGTTGAGAGAACCTCCCCCATGTGCAGCCGGTACAATATTGTTGTTTTACCAGCTGCATCCAGACCAAGCATCACAACCTACGAGAAGGTGAACACTATGTCACTGACAGATTCAGATAAATATCGAATAGTAAAACCTTGGAAGTTGAACACATGGAACTGACCAAATGGTTCAAGATTTCAAGTCACAGTCAACTGTAGGGTATGTAGGATATGTCTTTGGGCTGCATTTCAAACTCCATAACGTTTCTTTAAACTAAATGAATCTCCTGAGCAGTACACATACTTAACTGTTCAATCGCTGACTTGTTTCCTACATTAATTTAGCGTTCAAATAACGTAACTGGGATGGGAGTCGGTATTTGGTGCAGTGATACATCCATCTAACACGAACGTACATTGCTGTATAGTTATAGCAACCTAATCTACTTCACCTGCAATAAATCACCTGAAATAGTTATCTGTTCGTTGCAAGGAGCAAGCGTGGAATTCAAACGAAATACTTCATGGTAATGACATGATTTATTTGACAACCCGAACCAAGAAGAAGATTGTACAAACCCCACCCCATGCCACACGGCGCTCTCTTAGACAATCCAATAACTCGGATCGAAGCTTCACCATGGAGGTGTAGAACAACATACCAGCCCCGAATTGGCTAACTATCAGCCCAGAAGCATCCAGATTCAAGGCTAGGCAGACCTAACAAAGCTCATTTTTTTTCAAAGCAATAACCTATCCCACGGGCGACGTTCCATCAAGGAGCAACGCATGCCGTTGTCAGGAAGTTTCAAGAACCTACGCAAGCCTGAAAGCACAAGAAGAAAAATGAAAGGAAAGGTCATGTTACCCTCATCTCCTTGGTGGAGAAGAAGGCGTCGAAGAGCCTGCGCAGCGCCTGCCCCATCCCCCGGCCGCTTCCCTCCCTTGCCTTCGTCCTTCTCCCTCCGTGAGGTCTCGTGGAGCTCGGGACCCCGAGGTGGAGTGGATCGCGCTCGCAAGGGTCCGTCCCCCTGGTTGGTTAGTTTGGTTGGTTTTGGTACTCCGTACAAAGGAGGAGAGCTGCTGAAGCGCAGGAGATCGCCACTGTTCCTCGGCTTGCCTGCCTGCTCTGTTTCGTGTTTGCGGGGTTACTCTGGCACGAGACCCCGGGAAAGGACAACGCACGCAGCTGAGATTCATTTACAATTCAGCAATTTCTTAAAAATCAGTTAAATTTTATAAAAAAATTTAAAAAAAGAAATATTTTTTTTATTATTAGCTCAATAATTAAATAATATTCTCTCTATAAAAAACTTTATTAACTCAATAATTAAATAATATTCCCTCTATAAAAAGTCATTCTAAAATTTAAATTGTATCTCATAAAATATGTATTTTTTTAAATACATCTTTATCTCTATTATTTAACTCTTCTCATTTCCAATACATTCTCTTCTGTGAAACTGGTGTTTAATATTTTTTTTTAAAATCACGTCTGTTAGATTGACCGGAATAAATGAATTAACAAAACGATTGGAAAAAGAGGACGAAGACCAAACTACCCTTCTGACCTCAACCCGCATAGCCGTCGCGCCCCCTCTCATCCCCCGGGCCGCGGCGGCTGCGTGGGCTAGGGCGGTGGTGCGCTTGGGCTGCGGCAGGGTCTAGGGCAAAGCTGCGCGCGGCGCCAGGGGGCTACGCCTGGGCGTGACACGGGCGCAGCGGGAGCAGGAAATCGATGCGAACTTCGATCGCGACTAACCAGAATCCTCCTCGCCAGACAAAGAAGCGACCCAATAGCATATTTGCCCCTGGGAGCTCGCCGGCGCAGGTGACCTGCGATCGAGCATTGGCAGGCTAATCAGAGTTGGTAAGAGAATTATACAATTGTCTAAGCGTGTGGGTACTTATCCAATGATATTGTACGCCGAATCCTAATTATGTCTGTATTGGTAATTTGTCGCATCTGAATTTATCTTAAGCTTGGTTAGCGGTCCTCATCATTCAGGATTCTCTAGTTGTTAGGTCATGCATAGAAACCAATTTTGCAGAAGAACGACAAACCTTGATGTTTCTATCAGTGGGAAAATGCAATAATAGATTCCTTGTCAGTCCTGAATGTCTGGAAATCTCCGGCATTGATTACACTCCAGTAATTGCCGAGTTTCTTGTGTCGATTTCATCAGTTTTCTGGTGTGCATGTTGAATTCGTTATGACATTGGTTCTCAGTGGTGAAGGTAGGATCTTGCATGGTATGAAATTTGGGGACATATAGAGTTATCTTATTTCAGTTTCTTGATCTGATCGATCTTTTATTTAATTTTTTTATGCAGCATATTCGGCTAGTTTGAAAGGATCCAAGCTCACCGGAGGCCCCAACCGAAGGGAGTCAGGATATATAACAATCTAGGGGTTTTGGGTTTATTGCGCATTTGTTTTTTCCTGACTAGAAAAGCAAGAATGGGAATGGACTACTACAACATCCTCAAGGTGAACCGCAATGCCACCTTGGAGGACCTCAAGAAGTCCTATCGGCGGCTTGCTAGGACGTGGCACCCCGACAAGAATCCTACAGGAGGTGCAGAGGCTGAGGCAAAGTTCAAGCAGATAACCGAGGCCTATGAGGCAAGTGAATCTTGCACATACGTTCTTCCTTTGCAATATGGGGAATGAGGAAACATAATTTTTATTACCTTCCCATTTGGCATAAAATGATAGTTCTTTGTCATTTTGTATAAATTTGATGTTAATGCACTGCTGCCAGAATGCTGCATGTGGGAGTGTTTGGCTTTAACTTGATTTAAATGGCGAGGTTATAAAGGTTATAATTTCTTTGATTATTATAAAGTTCAGCTTCCTCTGCTTTACTTTTGTAACCGACACGTGACTACCTCATGTATGCTTCTTTAAAGGAATGAAAAGGTGGGACACTCTGCCCCCGAATTCCTCAAATAAAGTTCAGCTCCTGTAAGTTGAAAACTAAAAGTATATTTTACTCAGTCTGGCTGTAAGTTCAGCATTTAGCATGGTAATGAAATGCAAAACTGCTGTATGTGCAATGTCTTGCCTACAATTATTGCAATGCAAGATAATTTACTTCAGATTTTTACTGCTGAAATGCAAGATGGCAAGTAGAACAGCTGCTTTCCCACACTATTTTGTTGGGTCATTAGCAGTTTACAATATCTCATTTTACTTTTAGCCTACCATGTGGATCTCTGAATGTGTACAGTACATGATGATGGTGTGTAACAGACATTCAGTAACAAAAATATGTGAAATATGTTTCCTGTTCTCAGTTTTAAGTGTTCCCTTAGTTTTTCTTCAAGAGCTCCACTTCTTATTTGTATTACTATGGTGACTCGGTTTAATTGACTCAGGCACTAAGTGATCCTGAGAAGCGTGCGATTTATGACCAATATGGTGAGGAAGGCTTGAAGGGCATCCCTCCACCTGGTTCACAGAGCCGGACCTCAACTGCTGCTGGTCCAAGTGGTCCAAGTAATTTTCGGTACAATCCTAGTGATTCAGATGATTTCTTTGCTGAGTTCATGGCAAGCAATAAAGCTTACTCTTTCGACAAAGACCAAACACGATTCCCACCAAGATCACATGGGACCTCATCAAGGAACACTAGAAGCGAAGCTTCTTCTACTCAGCAGGAGAGCGGTGCCAGTACAAGCCAGCTAGAAAAACCACTTCCTGTGGAAAGAGCATTACCATGCACCCTTGAAGAGTTATACAATGGCACCAAAAGGAAGATGAAAATTACTAGGAATGTTGCAAAGCCATATGGGTATGTTGTCTAACATTTCTGGCATTCCTAGGACTTTGTAGTAATATGTTGTTCCCTATAGTGTGGTTATATGTTTTTTTCCTTTTTCTTTTCTGCATTAGAGTCTGGACAAATGTGCAAATATAGAATTGTGAGCCTGTGCAGATTTGATTTTGTGGTCATAGTTTTCATGGCATCCATATAGAGCTTTGTTTTCTACTTTTGCATCATGTGTTTAATCTTTAAAGTGCAACAAAATGTATGAGACACTGCACTAATTAATAGTCTACAGTGATAGCAAGAACAATGTAAAACAAAATCATGCCACATCTTATGTGGAGCCTTGTTGTACACAACTTATAACTGTTACTTCTTGATTAAGTTCTGTATGTGTGTATATACTGTGAGGTTGTGAATTGGATAGTTCTTGTTCTACATGTACATATTACTTGTGAGCAAGAACACATGCAACAAATTATATCATTTTTTACTGTCTCTCTATACCTAAGAAATAAATATGAACCCTTTTTTAGAATATGAGAAATGCATATGAATCTGAAAGCAGTGTTCTTTAGCTTTGTTTGCATGGCAGCTTGATTAACTTCACATATCGAGCGATTATGATGTTATTATGGTTAAGAAGAAACATAAACTATGCTACTTCCCTGAGTCTCCTGTCCATTCTCCTCTTGTGCAGGAAGGTAGAAGTTGAGACCGAGGTCCTAGCAATCGAAGTACTGCCTGGTTGGAAAAAAGGAACCCGGATTACATTTCCAGACAAAGGCGATAGGCTACATGGCCAATTGCCACAGGACCTGACCTTTATTCTGGAGATGAAGCCCCATGACGTGTACAATCTTGACGGGAACGACCTTGTAGTAAAGCAGGAGATCCCTCTGGTGGATGCTCTTGCTGGGACGGCAATAAACCTGAAAACTCTTGATGGCCGGAATCTGCCTGTGAGGGTGGAGGAAGTGGTGCGCCCTGGATACGAGGTTGTGCTGGAGAACGAAGGGTGGCCGATCAGGAAGGAACCAGGGAAGAAGGGGAAATTGGTGATCAAATTTGACGTGATGTTCCCAACGAGGCTAACATCCTCGCAGCGGGCAGCCATCAGGCAAGTCATGGGTGGCTAACTGAACAACGCATTCGTATTACAGAAAGAAGGAACAGTAGCTATATTGGCCGTAGACAGATCAGGCGATTTCATCTGTTAAATTGGACCCGTTACTAATTTCCTCTATTTATACTCTTGTTAATTGTAGAGTAATGTATCTGGAGCAATTGAGCCAAAATATGAAGGGTAGATACTCAAATAATAGTGGAGAGTAACCCTTTATGAGGAGGATGCTAATTTGAGCATATCGTAAGCTGATATTTGTGTTTGGGGCTCTGGCTAGTTTTTGCCTCGAGTTTGTCTTGTATCATTTCTTATGGAGCAATTTGTTTTAGCAAAAGTTGGGGATTCTCTATATATCAGTCACTTGAATATCAGCGATCAAAGAAAAAGTAGATAAATCATTTATGCAGTTTTCCTCCCCATCTTTGATTTGTGTCCAAATGAAAATTATTGTGTTGTCAGGGCTGGGCTTTTATCATTTCTGTGCTACCTTTTTTTTTAAAACTTTTTTGACGTCCATGATATTGTTAAACCACTGTAAGAAATAATCACTGAATCCCAGCAACCTTAAGAGGAGGGATTTATAGCTGATGAAACACTCCATTGAATACTACGACTGATACAAGCTTGCATGTACCTGACATTTACATTAACATGCTTATCGTCGGATGACCTCTTCCCCACCGTAAATTCCTTCAGAATTAATAAAATGGTACTGGTAGTTAACAATGATAGCCAGGCGAGGAAGGAGAACTGTATAGAAGAATTTCTCCTTGACTCTACTTTTTCTCTTTGGACCAACAATACATGAGGACTATCAATAGCAATGGCGTATTAAAGGAATTCTCTACTAAATTTGTTGAGGTTGCTTGTGTTTCTTAATGCTCATGCTCGGGCTGGGCGTCAGAATCAGGTTGCTTCTTGGAGCTGCCATCGCCATCATTCTGTTCATTCATGTCAGGCACCAAATTACTGGTTCCTCCTAGCCTTTCCTGCAAACAATCAAATCACGTCCATTCAGGCTAATATATCCAATGCGGAAAAGAAAAACTTGCAAAGCACGGTCAAACGACAATGAACAGAACCATAACCGAAGATATTGCAAGTTTCTGTTACGAAACAGAGATTGAGACAAAGTTATGTACCTTGAGGGAAGCATTCTGTGAGAGCAGCTGCTCATACTCCTTTCTGATCCGTTCAAGCTCAGCCCTAAGAGAAGAGTTTTCTGACCTTAAAGATTCAGCACGTTGGCCAAGCTCTTCACATTCAGCCTGGAATAACATAAAAAAAAATCTGAGATGCTCCAACACAATTCTCTTAAAAACTTGGAAGCCGGATTAAGCTTGTACACTACAGGGTACCTGCTTGCGGAGCCGGGACCTGCGTGCTGATTCTCGATTAGACTGCTTTCTTTTCTGCTTCTTCAGTTCCCTCTCATCCTGGATGTTGCAGGGAATAATTATAGTTGTCAAATTTTCCAACACTTGAGTATGCAGAAAAACAGCAAACAAATTAATAGTAGCTCTCAAGCTCACTATACTTTTCAGCAGTCTAATCAAGAAACCTTGTGGCTCCTTGAAACGGGGAAACTTTCAGTTGCGAAACAATGGACCACCAAATAGTTTCTGTGTAGTAGTAACACAATTTGTTATCTAGAACTACACAATCAGCATAGTGCTCTCAGAAACCTAGCACTCTGTTGCATAGAGAATAATATTCTAGAAACATAAAGAGAGAACACGCCTTTCAGGAAAGGGTTCTTTGGGTCCAGATTTTAGTATAGTCATGCGGTGAAAATTATACCCATTGGTCTCCTCGAGCTGAACCAGCTGGTGCTTTGCTATGCATTGCAGGGACAGCTGCCGAGCCAGAAGCAGCCCAGTAGTCCATTCCTATATTCAAGTTAGTTGTGGAGCCAGGAACTCCAACCATTGCACCTGGTTGTATTGGAAGCATTGACATGCCTTGATTTACCATTCCCTGTGATGCTGAATAAGATGAGCCATTCTGAGAACTACCTGCATGTTGATAGAATACATCCTCCATCTTATGAAAACAAATATGCAATTAAATTGGTCTTTATCATGAAACCAGAAACAAGTACCAAGATGCCTACCATCTTGCTTTCCATCACTGTCCTTTGAATGTGAATCCTGCCAAAACAAAACTATTCAGGAGTCTGAAAGGAGTGTTACTACAAGGAGAAAAGAAATGGTACATTCAAATCTCACATTTTGGGAATTGGCATCACTTCCATCACTCTCACTCTCACTTCCACTCTCACTGCAGATAAAAGTTACAATGATTAGGTTGTTGTTGTTGATGATGAACAATAAATTATGTAAGTTATGACACATGGCTAAAAACAAAACCTGTGAGAAGTAATCCCATTGGAAGATGGACAAGATGTTCTTCCAAGCTCAATTTTTCCTGAAATTATGTCATAAGCCTATTTTCAATTCTCGTGCTCCAGTTAACCTTGATATTTACTTTAATACTCACCGTTCATCTCTGGAGCACCCGGTGCAGCTCCCTGAAACACATATTTTAGGACTTCTAGAAATAGTGACGACCGAAAATGGAAAATACACAGTTGGTTACTTACAGGGATTTCAGCATTTCCATTTGTTGGCATAGGATAATGGTTAAATGGATGCATACCCTGTCATATGGTTGATCATTCATACATAATATATCAGTAAAACCCACTACAAAGGTGTGAAAACAAAGCTGAAATTGTTCATTTGAACTTATTAGACATAAAAGTGCGTACAGGAAGTGTGGAGGGATGGGCATATACTGTTCCAGGTGGATACATCACATAAGGTGGTGGTGGAGTCCCGTAAGGCGGCACCATGGGCTGCAATTAAGAAATGCCACTTCGGATTAAAAACATGTGTTCCGCATAACGTATGACACATGACTACAGATTGATGATTGCAACTCACAGAAGACAATCAGACTCCAAATTTTTATCCCTCTTTTTTATGTCTTGATGGACTTGCGCTACCTTATTTCACTATAAACAAGAATCCTCATCTTTAACTGTGGCTAAAGGCCTAAATCTCTAGTTCAGAGCACCAATCTATTAGTAATAGATTCTGAAAACATTTATTTATATGACACTGTATATATATATATATATATATATTGATATGTAGGAAATTAGCACACCTATTCATCACGAAGTCAAAAATGAATAAGAAATTTGACAGTAATAGAGAGTAAGGTTCAGATATAAAGGGCACCTGAGCTCCCCACATGTAGGGGTGAGCCTGTGAATTTGCAGCAGCAGGAGGGGGAAAGAACCCGTGGGGTGGCATTGCTGAGTAGGCCTACCAAGAGGAAAAGGCGAAAAAAATATTACTTGATAAAAATAACAACACAAGCAGTGGTGAAGCACATATTTTTCAGAGGTAAAGTAATAAAGCACATAGTTTAGTAAATAACCTGGAAGGGGGTCCAGTCAGGGTATACCAAAGCAGTTGTGCCAGACGTCGTCGCTGGGGATTGATCCTGAGAACAGAAAGGCAAGAAACAATAAGGGAAACCAAAGTATCATGTTTGTTACGTTGCAAACAGATGACATGGTTTTGGCCTAAATATATACAACAGTTTGCTACACCAGGGTTATACAACAGCTTGCAGTACTACAGTCCAAGCTATTCAAGGCTACACAAGTATAAACAATTGCCCTTCAATTTCAATAGAAAAATTGCATTACCATGAAAGGCACCAATTTGACTCGAAATAGTGCTTCAGCCACACAATCTGAGGAAAACAGAATGGGTACTTCTATTATTTAGTCCATAAAAGCATCATCTCAACCCTTATTCGAAATGTTTTCTTAATCGGTTGCAGCTCGAGCACCATTATCTAAAAAAAGACAATCTTTGTGGCAATAAATTACCCTGAAATTACTACTGTAGAAAAAATGACATTTATCTCTCCAAGAAAACAATACTGGCAAATTAAGCACCGAAAAATATCATTGGAAATGTAAAGATTTCGGATCACTGCTCAAATACTTGTTCTGATGCTTTTGAAGTCTTCGATGGTGTGCCAGGATCATTGCTTCCCATTGGTTGACCAACAACGCTTCAATCAAAATCAGCTGCTCTGATCACTCGATTACAACTTGAATACCGACAGTTGATGTCCTGAATAGCTAAAGATTTCTGTTGAACCAAGAAAAGGGAAAACATTGAGCGTCCATAGAAAACAAATATAGGAGGAAAAGGAAAGTGAAAAATGTGAAGACATTGGAAGAAGAATAAATTCCTTGCCTCATTCCTTTACGCCAATTGGAAAATAAGATACAACAAGCGAGTAGGAAAGAAGATGACGAGTAAAATTTCGAACACTCTGTACCCGCTATCCAACACAAACACTTCGACGTAATGCTAGGAAAATAACGTCAAATAACTCACCCGTCACTCCTTGGCCGGCGGCTCACGTGGAGCACGGAGCAACTCGCCGGCGGACAGTACCAACACGGTGACCCCCTGTCTCGCAACCGCGGAGGTGGCGCGCCAGAGGTCGCAGGAAAATGCAGCGTCAGCGCACACTCCTGAGAGAAAGGAGGAGGAGGCGACGAGTTTGGAGGGAGAGAGCTCGGAAGAGAGAAGGTGGATGGATCATGGCCGTGGACCGGGTCGTCGGTGGACCGGAGGGAGGAGCCGATGATTGGGGGGCATGGATGATGGGCCTGGGTGGACGCATCGTGAGCCAGAGGCTGCGCAACAAGTGGTGGTTGGATGGATAGATAGGCTGGCTGGCCCACCTGAAGCCGACGGACACATTCCGCAAGCAACACAGCCGTCTTTGCCTTCCTGACCATGTATAGTTTCAGAACTCATTTTATTTTTCTTTAATATATATACGACATTGTTGACAGCACGTGCTAGCCTATATGGTAGGTCTAAGATATTTCTTGGTTTTTGTGTCCCTTTTGTAAAGATGAGAATAATGGTATATGATTGGCCGCATGACATGTCCAAAAGTTTTGAAAGAAAAAACACTGAAAAAGTTCTTCATTCGTTCAGCTCGTCGAATGTCAAAGCTCACGGGTATATACCACACATGCACATTAAAATATTAATATACACATACTACCCATTTATTCCTTGTTGGTATTTATAACAGCTGTACTTTCTGACGATGTACAATGGTAGTATGTCATTGGCCACATGGTATGCTTACAAAAGCAAAAGGCAAAAAAAAAAAAGAAAGAAAGAAAGAAAGAGGCACAGTTTTTAAGTTGGTAGAACTCAGGGTACATGAATAGCTCGATAAACATCATCCCTCACAAGGATTCAGTGGCTCTATTTATAGAATTATAGGTACATTGCCTGCTACAATAATATACAACTGCTAATGGTAGAAAGGATCTGAATCATCATGAGATCAGGCATCCCAAAACACTGAACAATGATGGATGCATTACAGCGATCCACAATGAGAACTGTGGTCAGACCCCTGCCCACCTTTAGCCAACACAAAGCGATCGCAGTAGAACAGTAGTAGAACTCAAGCTTACGTTTCATTCACACCCACTGTAGTTCTACTTGGTGCTCCAAGCTATGGCGGATGTCGCCGTCTACAGCAACTATCTGTTTTTTCAATGCTATAGTTGTTGGCCTCGTATTGTATTTCAACTGAAACCTACCAGCTGGACTTGCATCATTGTTCATTGAGCTCGCTGGAATAATCTCATCCAAGAATTCATCAGCTACATCACCATCTTCGTCAATCCTCAGTCTCATTGTATACCATCTAAACCCCTAGTAAAAAAAGGACATAAAAATAATGATTATTCTAAAAGTTTGATAAAATGAACAGAAACAGTAAATGCTGTAGCTCATTACAAACACTACATATGATATGCTTAAATAGGGAAAATAGACACCATCATCCACACCACC
>BCLF01000037.1:2531631-2546440 GCA_001602275.1 Zoysia japonica
CTCTGGTGCTAACTTATTAAAATCTCTAAATCAATTCAGGTTGGTCATGAGCCATACTCCAGCTTGGATATTGATTGATACCCGAGGTTTATTACCGGTGGCAATTGGAGGTGCCTTGGTTATTGTGGTCACAATTTTGGAATTGTTACAATGTGCACCTACGGTTTGTCAGTCTGGACAGCGGCAATTGCTGCTCTGTGTGACTGTATACCAGGCATACTTTGATTACATTGTGTACCGTAAATCAGCAGCACAGAACTTCCAAAGTGTCTTTGAATGATAGTACATCAGATGGATAATGGTGTCACTTGTGTTAGTATTTGTAAATAAGGCTTCATGCCCTTTCATTCCAGCTTTTATGAATGCTGAATTAATGTGCTTTATATCTGCTAATTTTTGCTATAAACTTTTTAGTCAGATCATCTGAAGGGATTGGTATTACCAGGTTGGAATTTCTACACGGTAAAATATTTGTTGGCATAGTTTGTATACTAAAAATGTTGTCACCTCTACATTCTAGCTAATAAGTGATAGATGGATAAATCCTTTGCCTTGAATTGCATAGTGACTGATTCACTGCGAGGATTGGCTGTGCACACTTTGTTGTTTTTTATTTGAGAAAGGAAACAATTCAAATTCTATAGGGCTAGCATTGGGCAGGAATAACGAAGATCCATCACCAGTTGATGGGATGTAGATGATGGACTTCGGTGATATATACTCCTAGCTTGGTGCACGCCACTGCCACGGCGATCACCTGCGTTTGGGTTTAGTGATCACGGCTGCCGCGGCCATGTCCTAGGAGCCGGCGGCGCCCTTCTCGCTGGTGGCATGTAAGTCAGCAGCGCTGAGTGCTTGCTATTCTTATGCAGGAATAGTTGCATCTTTGTAATTCTTTTTTGTGTGTAATAAGTCCTATGTAATCTGGAACCATGGTAGCACAGAACTTGCAAATGTGTTTTGAATGATAGTAATACATAAGATGGAACTTTGGATGATGGTGTCACTTGTGTCAGTATTTGTAAATTAGGTTTCATGCCATCATTCCAGCTTTTGTGAATGTTGAATTAATGTCTCACTTTATGTCTGCTAATTTTTGCAAAAAAAAAAAACTTTTTAGTCAGATGACTGTACACTGAAGAGATTGGTATTACCAAATACCAGGTTAGAATAACATCGCGGTAAAATATTTGTTGGCAGTTTGTCTACTAAATGTCGTCACCTCTCTACATTCTAGTTAATAGCGATGGAGGTATAAAACCTTCGCCTTGAATTGCAAAGTGACTGAAACACTGAAAGGATTGGCAACACAAGCTTCTTTGTTTTTTATTAAAAAAAGAAATAATTCAAATTCTATAGGGCATCACCAGTTGATGGGATGTAGATGATGGATGACAAAGATATGTACTCCAAGCTCGGTGGACGCCACTGCTGCAGCGATCACATGCGTTTGGGTGTAGTGGCCATGGTTGCCGTGACCATGTCCTCGGAGGTAGTGGCGCCCTTCTTGCTGGTCGTGTCATAGAGCGCCTCGCACTTCTTGATGGCGGTGGGTTCCTTGCTGTCCTTGGAGCAATCGAGGTGGCAGGCACGGGTGGTGATTTCAAGGATGACGGCCTCCAGCGCGATGTTGCTGGCCTTCATGCACCCACGCTGCCCACCCCCCCCTTATGCCTCTGGCGGGCCTTGTTGCACATGTACATCTCCTGGGTCGCCAACAGGGCACACTCGTCCTTGCATTGCGCGAACTCTGTCTTCTCGTACTTGGAGCAGCCTTGTAGCATTCATCGTTAGCGGGGGTGATGGGACCTGGACGGCAATGTATGATTTTACAGAAAAAATTTGTAAAAATAGAATACATAATGTCAATGAAAATTTTATGTTACATATAACAATATTTTAAAAGAATCTTGGACACTATTTTCTGACTGGAGATATGGAAGTAGCACGTCAAAAAGAATGCATGCAAAAAGTAGAAAGTTAAAAAAAAACCACATATCAGATACTGCTATAAAATGGATTAATGTGGCCTGTAAAACTTGAGATGATGTTTTACTATGCCATGCAATGATATTCTCATAATCACATTAAACACTTATAATGAAGGGTAACAAGATTATGTCATGTTTATTCAAAATTTGTAAATCATTAAATATCACATTATCTTAAAAACTTTGGCCCGTTGGACATCTCCATAGCACAAAAATTCATTGACTATAATTTTGCAATTGACATCCGTGTCATATCTGAATGATTGGATTCTACTAGCTCAACACGTTTTCTGTAAAACAGAGTGCAAGGTTCTAAAAGCTAGGTTTTTTTTTGTCGGGACAACTACTTAGGGGTGAAAACGGACCGAAAAAATGAACTAAAATTAGTAAGAGCTGGATCGAATTAGGATCGAACCAAATTTCTATTTATTTTTGAACTAAAATTTAATAAAGACCGATTTAATTTGTGACAGGATCGGCGGGCTGAGCTTTTTATCACCCCTATTACCACAATGTCAAGAATGGCAACCAGCTATCACAGGAACCATGAGCCTTCATTCGGAACCTCAAAATCTGAATCTGTATAGTAAGAAGTAGTCAGTGCCGGCTCTATGCTTTGAGAGGCCCGGGGCAAACTTAATGCAAAGGCCCCTAAAGCTATGTAAAACTACATTTTTCAAAAAAATATAAAGCAGTAAAATAAATAAATATTGAAACAGCAACACATATTCCTAGCTCCCAATAAGTATGAAAAATATTGCAGTAAATTTCTTAAAGATAAATAGAGGTAAAATAATTATCTCAAATAAAAAACTCTAAAAAAACTCGAAAGAAAAAATGTAATTGATTAAGGAACTAAGTAATGGAAATGAATTTTGTATAAATCATATTTTGTCCGGTTTGTGTAAAATTCACCTCACTTATCTGATGGGTGACTAGGTGAATGACACATACAATGTAGAACCATTGTTTTTTGATTTGGAATTAATATCAAGTGATAACAAAAAGATTTGATAAAGTATCATTAAAAATTTAAGTAACATTAAAAGTTCGTCTAGCCCATTGAAAAAAAAAATACTTAACAGTGAGTCAGAAGGAGTTTTAGAACATGGTTGAAACTTGAGTTGGCCCAACAGCCAAGGTCCCATCGGTATGGGCCTGATAGGACATGAAAAGTAGCAAAATC
Source organism: Zoysia japonica (assembly GCA_001602275.1). NCBI lineage: Eukaryota > Viridiplantae > Streptophyta > Magnoliopsida > Poales > Poaceae > Zoysia > Zoysia japonica. The sequence continues at coordinate 2,534,809 of BCLF01000037.1, forward strand.
GCAGGGACTTGTGGGCTGCTACCCCACTCCATCCATTGGATGTGGGGAACAGACTATACTGGGCCAACTCTGAGATGCTAATAAAATTTGGGGCCTCTTCCTGGGCCGGGCCCTAGGCAGTCACCCCTTTCGCCTCGGCCCAAAGCCGACACTGGAAGAAGTGCCAAAGGAGCTGAGCTACTGCTTCAAGAAGGAGCTGAGGATGTATATGCATGCCGTACACATGCTGTTTCTAGGTATGCTATATGCTTTAGATAAGTTATTTTATGTTCTTTCCCATTGGGTTGCTGCTTGGATTTTTTTTTGTTGCAACTATATTGTACTTACTTTTCAGCCCACGAGCCATTGAACGGATCTCAAGTAGCCATTGAATGGCTCTCAAGTGCTTTCTTTTAAGAAGTAATCATCACAAAACACCATTCCTCTCAAGGAGGAAAAACATTTCTGCAGCTGACCATTCTTTCGGTTGCTAACCTTTTAGGAGAGACAATCTGACGTGTTCATGACGATTGCTCAATAAGTTCTGACATCTAAATAGAAATCTCTTGAAGTTCGTCAAATTTTTACTCGTCTGTATACTAGAGCTAGCGCTTCTAATGAATTGCCCATTTCAAAACCCTTGTGACACCGTTACTCAGAACAACTGTTTTTCCTTCTCTGGTTGCTATCTTATTACTGCAGTGTAACATCAGGACAATTGGAGAGACGAAATGATTAAATGACACCTTCATTACTGCAGTGTTACATATATAGAGAGAGGGAATAGTGCCTCTTGGAATAGGCATCTAGTTAATTAACTGCTCATTAGAAAATATTATTTTTAACAATAACAAAGATCCATCACCAGTTGATGGGATGGAGATGATGGACGATGGAGATATATACTCCTCGCTCGGTGGACGCCATTGCTGCGGCGATCACATGCGTTTAGGAGTAGTGGCCGCAAGGCCGACATTCCAGGCCTTCACGCACCTGAACACGTCGGTGAGGCTGCCCTCTTTGTGTGCCTCCATGCAAGCCTTGTGGCACGTGTCCATATCATGGCGGGCCGCCTTCATGGCATCCCCCAACCGTGCGCACTCGTCCTTGCATTGCGCGAACTTGGAGGGCTCCATTTTCTCGTACTTGGCGCAGCCCTTGTAGCATTCATCGTTGGCCGGGGGCGATGGCACTCCGGCGGCCAACGACGATCACGGCACCACGGTGGCGACGACCAACAATGTGGCTATGAAAGCACTCATCGAGTCCACATGGGGCATTGTTGAAAATATATCCAAGATATAATAACACGATACAAGCGAGCTCTAACTGCTTGCATATATGCACTACACACATGCGCCCACCCCACCCACTGGCCAGAGAGGAGAGGGAGAGCATGAGGCCACCAGAGCTTCACGGCCTGCCAATGCTGCTATTTTGTTGCATGTAGCAGATTTCGACCGTGAAGCTCAGAAGACTTTGAAGATATCTTCGATAGAATTTGGAAATCACGTATTATTCCATTATCCTAATTCTCAAAAGGTATCCATTGCTCACTATAAGCTAGTGCCAACTATATGTAAATTAATTTATATTAGTACACTACTACTCCTAGAAGATAAAAAATGTCAAACGATTGATTGGCCAAAATCTTGAAAACTTTGGACACAATGTATGATTTTACAGCAAAAATGTGCAAATGCATAATACATAATGTCAATGAAAATTTCATGCTACACATATAACAATATCCTAGAAGAATCTTGGACACTATTTTTCTGACGGGTGATATGCGATGTAGCACGTGGCTAGGCTACAATATGTTGTTAAGTCTCCAAATATATCCCTACAAAATTATGTTTGATCTTCAAAAAGAATGCATGGAAAAACTAGAAAGTACAAGAAAAACCACATATCAGATACCGCTATCAAATTGGATTAGTGTGGCTTGTAAAACTTGAGATGATGTTTTACTATGCCATGCAATGATATTCCTAGAATCACATTAAACACTTCTGATGAAGCATAACAAGATTATGTCATGCTTATTCAAAACTTGTAAAGCATTAAATATCACATTATCCTAAAAACTTTACATCTCCATAGCACAAAAAACACATTGACTATTTGCAATTGACACCCGTATCATATCTGAATGATTGGATTCTACTAGCCCAATATGTTGTTTGTAAAACAGAGTGCAAGGTTCTAGAAGCTAAGTTTTCTGTCTGTACACTGCTTAGGTGTGAAAACGGGCTGAAGAAAATGGAATAAAAATAATAAGAGCTGGATCGGATTAGGATCGGACTGAATTTTTATTTATTTTTGAGCTAAAATTTAATAAGAGCCGATTTAATTTGTGACAAGGTCCGCGGTCGAGCTCTTTTATCACCCCTATCACCACAATGTCAAGAATGGCAACCAGCTATTACAGGAACCATGAGCCTTCATTCGGAACCTCAAAATCTGAATCTGTGCAGTAGAAAGAGTCAACACATTAATTAGGAACTAGTGGCAAAGGAGCTGGGGACATATATGCATGTTGCACACAGGCTGTTTTCAGGTATGTTGAATGCTTTAAATAAGTTATTCTATGTTCTTTCCATTGGATTGCTGCCTGGGTTTTTTTTTTTCAACTATATTGTACTTACTTTTCAGCCCACCAGCCATTGAACGACTCTCAAGTGATTTGTTTCAAGAAGTAATCATCACAAATATCATCCCTCTCAAGGAGGAAAAACATTTTCACGGCTGACCATTCTTTTGGTTGCTAACCTTTTAGGAGAGACAATCTGGCCTGTTTATGACGATTGCTCAGTAAGTTTCGACTTCTAAAAAACAACCTCCCGAAGTCTGTCAAATTTGTACTCATCTTTATACTAGAGCTGGTGCTTCTAATGGATTGCCTATTTCACAACCCTTGTGACACTGTTACGTAGAACAACTGTTTTTCCCCTTCCTCTGGTGCTATCTTATTAAAATATCAAAATCAATTCTGGTTGATCATGAACCATACTCCAGCTTGGATACCGAGTGATACACTAGGTGTATTACCCTTGTGGCACTTGGAGGTGCCTAGGTTATTTTGCTCACAATCTTAGAATTGTTATTGCAATTTATTCCTACGGCTTGTCGGTCTCGACAGCGGTAACCGCTGCTTTGTGGACGGTATACCAGGCATACTTTGATTACATTATGGAGCTGAATTCATGGCATGTAAATCAGCAGCGCTGAGTGCTTGCTCTTCTTATGTAGGAATAGTTGTTGCATCTTTTAACTTATTTTTCGTGTGTAATAAGCCCTATGTAATCTGGAACCATGGCAGCACACAACTTCCAAATGTGTATTTGCATGATAGTACATAATACATAAGATGGAACTTTGGATGATGGTGTCGCTTGTGTCAGTATTTGTAAATGAGGCTTCATGCCCTTTTCATTCCAACTATTGTGAATGATGAATTGTCTCACTTTATATCTGCTATTTTTTGCCCAAAAAAAAACATATTTGCCGGTAGTTTGTATACTAAATGCCGTCACCTCTACATTCTGGCTAATAGCGATAGATGTATGACCATAAATCCTTTGCCTTGAATTGCAAAGTGACTGAAACACTGCAAGGGTAGGCAACGCGCACTTCTTTAGTTTTTATTTGAGAAAGGAAACAATTCAAATTCTATAGGACTGGCATTGGGCATTAATAACGAAGATCCATCACCAGTTGAGGGATGGAGATGATGGATGCTGGAGATATATACACTCCTAGCCCGGTGGACAGCACTGCTGCGGCGATCACCAAAGTTTGGGTTTAGTCACCGCAGCCATGTCCTCAGAGGCGGCGGCGCCCTTCTCGCCGGTGGCATTGCAGAGCGCCTCACACTTCTTGAGGGCGGCGGGGTCCTTGCTGTCCCTGGCGCAGTCGCGGTAGCAGGAGCGCGTGGCAGCTACGCCGACGATGGCGTCTACCTTGATGGTGCATGCCTCCATGCACTTGCCCACGTTGGCGAGGCTGCCCCCCTTGTTGGCATCCTCGCAGGCCTTGTTGCACGCGTCCAGCTCCCGAGTCGCAGCCTCTAAATCCCCCTCCAGGGTGCAGACGTCCTTGCACTGCGCAAACTGGGAGGGAATCTTCTCGTACTTGGCGCAGCTCTCGTAGCATTCATCGTTGGCCCGAGGCGATGGCACGAGGGCGGCTGACGACGATGACCAGGGCACCATGGTGGCGACGACCAACAACGCCACCATGAAAGCACTCATCGAGTACACATGGGCCATTCCTGCAAATATATCCAATGTATAATAACATGATACAGGCGAGGTCTAGATGCTTGCTATCTAGTATATATACACTACACATGCGCCCACCCCATCCGCCAGCCGGACAGGGAGAGCGTGAGGCCACCAGAGCTTCACGGCCAGCCTATGCTGCTCTTCTGTTGCATGCAGCAATTTTGGGCCGTGAAGCTCGGAAGACTTTGAAGACATCTTGGGTAAAGTTCGGACCGTCACATTTATTCCAATTTCCCCTAAAAATGTTCATTGGTCGCTATAAGCTAGTGTACACTACTAGAACATAAACAATGCCAAACGATTGATTGGCCAAAATCTTGAGAACTATGGGCACAAGGTATGATTTTACAGCAAAGATGTGTAAAAGTAAAATAAATAATGTCAATGAAAATTCCATGCTACACGTATATAACAATATCCTAGAAGAATCTTGGACACTATTTCCTGACAGGTGATGTAGCACATGTCTACGATGTTGTTAAGTCTCCAAATACATCTCTACAAAATTACGTTTGATCTTCAAAAAATGCCTGCAAAAAGCTGAAAGTACAAGGAAAACCACATATCAGATACCAACCAACTATCGAACTGGATTACTGCGGTTTGTAAAACTTGAGAAGATTTTTTACTGATGCCATGCAATGATCAGCATTCCCAGAAATCACATTAAACACCCTTCTAATGAAGGGTAACAAGATTGTCATGTTTATTCAAAATTTATAAATCATTAAATATTACGTTATCTTAAAAACTTCTATACGTAGATTCCAGTGTAGAACTGCACAACATAAAAAAACAGTAATTTGGCAATTGGCATCAGCATCATATCTGAATGATTGGATTCTACTAGCCCAACACGTTGCCCGTAAAACAGAGTACAAGGTTCTAAAAGCTAGGTTTTCTGACTGTATACTACTATGTCAAGAATGACAACCAGCTACACAGGAACCATGAGCCGTCATTCGGAACCTCAAAATCTGAATCTGTGCAGTAGGAAGGGTCAATAAAATTATTTAATAGAAGAAGATTACCTGTTTTAGTGAAGTCATAGTATCAACTATCAAGGCAGATGGAAAGCCAGGGCAGGAATGTGAGGATGCAGATACAATTTCATGTTAAATGATCTTCTGATCATGTGCACACAATGATGCATTGTTGTATAACCTCATGGTGTACCATGTGGGATAGAACCCATTTCGATACATTGCATCCATCCATCTCTCAGCTTCATTTCTATCACCACTCTTGCAGAAACCATGTACCATTATATCAAAAGTCCATCGATTTGGCTGATACCCCTTTCTGCACAGCCTCTCGTACAAATTACAAGCAGAATCCATCCTCCCAGCCATGGACAACCCTCGTAACAGCATGTTATAAGTAAAAATATCAACAGGAAAATACTTTTCCATCTCCTCTCCTAAATGCTCCAAGTCACTCATATTTTTAATACCACTTGCAAATGAAGTGATTAGATCACCAATCAAGAGCCGTCCCGACTCCTGACCTTGAATCTCAGCACTTTTCACTTCTGCAGGCTTTGATTTATCTCTTGAACATAACAAGGCTTTCAGAAGATTGCCACCTAGCAATGTGTGCAAGAGAAGCACATTACACAAGAAAGCTGAAACAGGCCGACCTGTTTCTCTAAAGTCATCAATAACCTTTACGACACTGTCATAATTTCTCACAGAGCAAAGCAAGAGAACAAGATGCTCGTAACAGCTGATACTTGGGACTATTCCATTATCCCTTGCTTCCCTCCAGAACACCAATGCCTGCTCAGGCTTCCGTGCGTCACATAGACCAGATATGAATACATTATATAGCTTGGTGCCAGGTGGCTTCTTTGCACGAATAAGATTAAAAAAGGTGAGTGCATCACCAATACGCTTGCTCCTTAAGTAACTGACGAGGAGGAGGATGTTGCTTTCCACTGAAGGTTCAATCTCTGACAACTGCATCCGGTTATACACCTCCCTGGCCATGTCAGCCCTCTTAGCATGCCCAGCCCCAGAAATAAAGTAGTTGTAGCAAACACGGGGTTGTATTGTACTCCTCTCCAACTGATTGTCTAACAGCTCCAGAACCTCATTGTACCTATTCAACTCACACAAAGCACAAACAACCGACTGATACAGGTTCCTGGTCGGGATATGCCCCATATCTTGCATTTCCAGTATGAGTCTTGGAAGCACATCCACTCTCTTAAGTAATATTAGTGCCCGGATCAAGCTCTTGTACGTTGATTCATATCGGTATAAGCCCACATGGTTCTTACTGCTAGCTATCTGAGGCACTGTAACAGCCTCCTCCACATTCCCACTCTTGCATAGTGCTACAAGATACTTGGCCAACACAGAATCCATTGGCCACACTTCTTTCTTGAGTGCCCTATCGAGCAGTTCCCGCACTTTATCGAGCTTCCCCTCTTGGCACAACACATTGGCAAACATGGCAAATGTCTGACGCCCAGGAAAGAAACCTACTGCCATAGCTTGTTCCAAAACAAGGTATGCCTCCTCGGTCTCTCCACCCCGGCACAGCGCCCTGATAAGATTATTATAGACATCCTTGTTAGGATTAATGCCGAGCTCCATCCTGGACCTATACAGATGCATGGCTACTTCTACTAGACCAGCCTTACAAAAGAAGCAGAGTACTGCATTCATGGTTGAACGGCCAGGAGCAATGCCCTCCTCCATCATTTCAACAAGCAAGTCATACACTTCGCCGAGTCTGTTCTTGCCAAGCAGAGAATAAACAAGCTTGTCATACCGCTGCCCATCAGGGATATAGCCCTCACTTTCCTTCTTATCAGAAAGGAACTGTAATGTAGTATCGAGCTTCCCAGCCTCAATGAGACCATGGATCCACGCACCATAGACATCACAAGATGCAAATTTCTCAACAATCTGGGCTGCCTCAGAAAAGCGCCCACGGCGACAGAACTCAGTGACAATTGAACCAGCAGCAGCGCCATGTGACGCTGCTGCATAAGGGAGGGTTTCAAGGAGCGCCACAGCATCATGGAGGCGGGCACGGCGATAGAGGCTCTTGATGAGTATGCAGGTAGACACTGGGCTGCTGGCAAGGTTGCGGGCAAAGGACTCAGCAACGTCGTGGAGCGACGCATCGACGAGGGAATTGAGGAGAACGCGCGATGAGACAGCGTCCAGGTCGAGCCCGCGGAAGCGCATGCGGCCGAGGACGCTGAGCCCGCGCTGGGGGTCGCCCGCGATGGCGTAGCCGATAACGAGCGTATCGTGGAAGCGTGGTAGCCCGGCTCCTGGGGAGGTGTCGGAGAAGAGGCGGAGCCAGTCGACAACGACGGCGTTGCGGCGTGCACGGGCAAGAAGGTGAAAGATTGCGTGGTAGACAACACGCGTGTGGCGGTAGCGCGGGCGGCGCCCCGACCAGTCGAAGAACCTGAGTCGGAGCAGCAGCAGCGCGTCCTCGTTAGGGTACTTCCGTGGGCAGTGGCGAAGCACGGAGAGGACGAGCCGCTCCGAGAGCGGGATCGCCTCGAGCGCGGCCACCTCCTCGGTCGCGAGCGCATCGTAGATCGCGTCGAGCGCGCCGGGAGGCGCGGCCGTGGCGGCCTTGAGGAACCAGGCGTGGAAGGAGGAGGCGATGGCGGAAGAAGCCGCGGCGAGGGAGCTGGCAGCTTCGGAGTGCGGTTGAAGCAGCGGGGAGAGCGGCGGGAGCGGCGGCGGGCGGGGAGTAGGCGCTGAGGTGGACGTCGGGAAGGTGTTCGTGAGAATGGCGAGGAGGGGGCGGGAGAGGAGGAGGCGGCGACGGCGGGACTGGTAGCGGAGCGGGGATAGGCGGAGGGGCATGGCGAGCAGGGTTCGTGCGGCGGGTTCAGCGGCGTGGAGGAGGCCGCCGGCATTAGTGGCAGCCGCCGCCGGCGGGTGGCATCTGGGGTGGCGGTGCGGCCTGTCTGGTCTACGGCTTGGGGTGGGAATTACGTTTGTTTGCGGGAGGGTTTGGGTTGAGAACATTCGGGCCAACGGTGCAATCATGTGGGCCGCGCGTATGGTCAGTCAGACTCGTGTCACCTCGTGTGATCGGGCTTAGCCCACGTACAATATTTTTTTCCTTCATTTTTTCACAAATTTCGTAATACAGTGTCGTAATGAAGGAAAATATTAAACCTATTGAGTTTTTAATATTTACTTGGGTAGAAAACATCCGATAAAATACCTGGGGTAGTGGGGCTCACGTTCCCAAAACCGCGGTAAAACGCTCGGTCTTCGACCAAACGACTGCAGTCCGGTTTCACTGGACGAGCGGTTTTTTTAAAAAAAATTTAAAAAATTTCGAAATACCGAAAACCGTTAAAACCGGTGGGTTTCAAATTTTGAATCTGAAACAATAAAAACCGGACGGCTAGCCGTTGAAACCAAGCGGTTTACTGTAGCAATTCGTTCAAATTTTGAATTTTCGATTTGAAACGGTTTTCGACCAGTTTTTACGGTTTTCACGGTTTTCGTCCAACCGGTTTTAACAGTTCAAACGAAATCATAAACCCTGGTGGAGCTATGATTCACCTGTAACTGTTGCTTCATATTCATTAGTTATTAAAAAATAATAGCTACAACTTTCCAAATTACTGATTCAAAACTTTGTTTGTATTGAAATTACAGTAGAGGGTATTGCTGATTTACGCTAGAACATCAAACTAAAATAAGACGTATGTATTTCCAAATGGTCAAAAAGGCGCACCAATGTCTGCCGAGCGGCAGCATCACTACCATATGTTCTGCACTGCCGCTCGGCAGAGGATCCGCTTACAACCCATGGGAGCATCAGGCATAGGTTTGTCATTTTGGTCTCATTTTAGGAGTATCTGTCAACCAGGCTGTTGTGGCGCCAGCAACTAACTACAAGTTGCAGATGTATCAGAAGCTAAAAACTGGTGAGTGACATCAGGTCAGGAGAGTTTTATGCCCTTCAACATGCTGGTGATAGTAGCACCTTTGATGGTGTCCGTTGCTTGTAATCCGTCAACAGTGCTTCTGCAGCCGAGCTCTGCAGCTTTGAGCTCTCTTCCTCCTTATTTTTTCCTTTTGCCAGCTGATTGATTGCCACGCTACACTGGGTATTGAAGATTATGCGTAAGAATCAGTATGTATTAGAGATTCAGAAAAGCAATAAAAGCTACTCAGATTTTGTAATGCAAGTATGGTCATACCAAATATATACTCCCTCCGTCCCACTGTAAATGACGTTTTTGACTTTTTGAAATCAAATTTTGAACATTCGTTTTATTCAAAATTTTTGTGAAAAATATAATTTATTTTATTGTAAAATAATTTATTATTAAAAAGTACTTTAAAATAGACTTATTTATTTTTGTAATTTTTTTAAATAAGACGAATGGTCAAAGGTTGATTTGAAAAATAAAAAAACATCACTTGTGGGACGGAGAGAGTACCCAAGAGGCCCTAGTGTTCTTGCCTCCAGTCAATTGGATGGTTAATGCGTAATACTTCTTTCCTTGTTTGAAGATTTTCCAAGCTACCCACAGTGTACAGAACCTTCAAGACAAAAGTATACTCAGTAGGATTATAACAACAAAAATTTAGCAGAAGAGCATGCAGGTTCAGTAAAAAACAACTATATGCCTCCCATTGAATCAGTCTATGCATATGTATACAACTAAATAGAATAGATCAGTATTGTCAACTTTATATTTCTAAAAAGACAACACAAACAAATATTGAAATAGCAATAATGGTGCCATGAGAGCAAGCCAAATAATTAGCATGTAGGAGTAATATACATAAGAGAATTTCTTTTCAGCTGACAGAATCGTGTTGATTCAGTACAATTAAGATTCATCGTCTATGCCTCACAGTTTTTTACAAATTCGTGAAGCAAGCTGACAAGTATGTTACAATTAAGTATGTTGAAGCTGACAAGTAAGTTGACAGAATCACGTTGATTCAATATCAAGTTTGCTTCAATGAGTACCAATTAAGAGTAAGTATATAGCTGATGGAATTAAGCATAGAGATGCACACCCAAATCTACGCATTTGACACTTTCACATCGCAGTCAGATGTTTAGATTGGCCCAGGAAGGGGCCGGCAGGATCTATGCATCTAACGGTCAGGATCACGCGGATCAGCGAGAACCAGGGAAGGGCAGAGAGGTTACGTTCTGATGCGAGGCGGGAGCGCGCGAAGGAGTTGTTGAGCAGATCTAGGCCAATGCGGAGGATGTGGGCAAGGCGGCGGGCGCGGAGATTGCGAGTGAGGCAGAGGTACTCGGAGGCGCCGCCGCTGCCGTGCTCTGCCTGCCCCTCCAAGCGCAGCATCCGCGCCTCGTCCTCCGTCGGCGTCACGACCGTAATCGGCGACGTCGCCGTGGGGATTGCGAATTGACTCCGCCGGCGCGGTGGACCGAAGGACGTCGAGAGCTGTGGACTCGATTACGACGGCTAGTCGGCTGTGGGGGTGGACCACGCTCGCCTTTGTTTGACCCGGGTTGGCCAGGTTCCGTTTTCGTGCGGCCTGCACAGCTGGTTCTGCTGTCCTTCCTCCTCCCTCTATTTAAAATACTCCTTTCAAATTTAAATTATTAACACATTAATTTTTAATATTACTATCTCATTAAAAAAAATTCAAATATGTAAAATTTTGTTATTATTTGTTTACATAGATCAGATTTCTAACATTAACTAGCACCGATGCCCGTGCACGAGCGAGGGAATACAATGCAATTAACATTTGAATCAAAAGGACAATATGACATTTGTTTCTTTCGATAAAAAAATATAAAGTGACATAAATTTGTTATGATACAGATAAGATAAAACGGATAATTCAAAAATATATATCATGAATATATTGATTTTATCAAAAAAAATTATACAAATCATAAAATTTTTTGCTTTCCGTGATACGAGAAAAGTAAAATCAGATATCTTCAATCGTATTACAGAGCACTTCTATCATCTCCACAAGAACAGATAATATTCACCCATTAAAAATGCAAAATGAAACGTACTAAGATATGACCCTCCGTTCATAGAAATCCATCATATCACAGCCAAAGGAAAATCTAAAAATAATCATAACTTACCCTCACTGGTTGAAAATACTCTCGGCAGGCACTGATATCACTGAAAAGGAAAAGATTCAAATTGTCACTTACACTCTCAAAGTCACACGTGTAAAAGAGAAGGAATACCGAGACAAGATAAAGTATAAAAATTAATTGTCAATTTGTGATAGCTTCATGTATTTGAGCAGTCGTTTGGTATGGAATAGACATAAAGACATACTTTTAGATTTTTTTATTATACGAAGGTGATTAGTAAAAAGACAAATGTGTAATTTTCTAAAAGTAATAAC
>BCLF01000037.1:2548743-2570481 GCA_001602275.1 Zoysia japonica
CTGGGGTGCGACGACCGGAGAGGCTGCGGGGTGGTGGGTCTCGAGGTGCGGCGGCCGAAGAGGCGGCGGGGTGACAGGGTTCGAGGTGCGATAGCGGTGGCAAGAAAATACGGCGGTCAAAAGAATTTTGCTCTTATCATAGAGAGGTGGTAAAAAATTTGAAGATAGCGTGACACGAAACTAACAGATAGAAAAAATAACACAAAAATAAAAGATAAAAAAGATACATCAAAATAGGTGAGATAGCGACATGTTTATACGAAGAGGGACTCAATAATTTTCCGATCATGTGTATCACATGCTTTAATAAGTGTGCAACTAAACGGGCTGTATTTGTCGAGGAAGTCTTTCTTTCTCCTCGCAGAAACAACGGCAGAAAAAAAAGGAAAGAAAGAAATCTCTATTCACATCGAAGTCTCCGCCTCCGCGGCGTCCGCGCTCCCCACTCCACCCCCGTCTCCTCTGTCCTCCCATGGCGGTAGCGCCGGCGGCAACTGTTGCCCAACTCCACCACCCATTCCTCCTCCTACCGCCCTTCCGGCGACCCCACCTTCCTCTTCGCCTCCGGCTCATCCTGCCCTCCCCGCCCCCCCTCCACGTCCGTCGCCGCTTCCCGCTTCTCGCCGCCGCAGCCGTCTCCGCCAGCAGTGGCGGGGTCGGAGATGAGGCCGCTAGGAGGGCCGACAAGGCGCGGAAGCTGCAGAAGCGGGTGCTCGTGGGCGTCGCCATCGGAGTTGGCGCGGGCGGCATCGTGGTCGCCGGCGGTTGGGTGTTCGCTGCTGCCGTGGCCGTGGCCGTCCTCGCCGGCTCAAGCGAGTACTTCGAGCTCGTCCGACGAACTGCCGGCGGCCGCGGGACCCCGCCACCGCGATACGTGTCTCGCATCTGCTCCGTTGTCTGCGCCTCGATGCCCATCCTTGCGCTGTAAGGAGGCCTTGCATTTACTCTTCCTTCTGTTTATTATATAAGGCGATCATTTAGCTCAACTGTGGTATATTTTAAGCAACTTACAGTGATTATTTAGTAATTGCTGTAGCCATAGAGTGGATTAGGTTTTACAAATTGGGGAGCCCTGCATAAAAATTGTTTCCTAAATTTTATTGAGAACTTCATGAACCAGAAACACACTGTTGATTTTTTTTTTCTTACTCAAATGTAACAGTTTCAGTTCTCACTGGAGAGTTTTGAACAACCGTAGAACAGGAAGCTGTAAAATAGCCTAGTGATACCTGTTAGATATTCTCAATCTGACTATCTGATAGGAAATTATGCTCCGTGTTCATACTCTGCATGTAGTTGTCATCATTTCATATAAATTAACTGTGGCCTCAATTTCTGACGTTACAGCTGTCTATTTTGCTTAGGTACTATGGACGCATGGATGTTACTGTGACATTTTCTGCATTTCTTGTAGCAATATTATTGCTATTACAGAGAGAGAACCCTCGTTTTGCTCAGCTAACAAGTTCAATTTTTGGGTTATTTTACTGCGGTTATCTTCCTTCGTTCTGGGTTAAACTTCGTTCTGGACTAGCTGTCCCTGCCTTAAATACAAGTAAGTTTCTTGGTTGAATTTGTCCTTTCTGCTGATGCATTTTCTTTAACCATCAGCCGATTCAGTTATTGTGCTGTATAGTTTGCTACTGTGGATAGAAACATCATGTACATCAAGGCGTTAGCTTGTTGCCTCCAAATTTTTTATTGAGTCTTATTGATATTTTATTTGGATTCTTACAACTCTCTGTTTTCAGTATTTATCTTATGTTTGGTAGTTGTATCAGGTTCCTCTGCTTATACAGAGTGTATTTTGCCAGAAATAGCAAGCAGTTGGCCAGTACTTCTCGGCGGACAATGTCACTGGACAGTTGGACTTGTAGCAACCTTGATATCTATTAGTAGCATCATCGCTGCTGATACATCAGCTTTCCTTTGTGGAAAGGTATGCTCCTTAATTACTAGCATTTTTCTCTTGTTATTCCATTCTTTCTTCTTGGTTCATGTGGCTCTTTGATTTTCATCTTTGTTTTACCTTGCCATAACACAACACATTTACTTATAGGTTCTTGTAGCTCATTTTTTTTAGGGAATATAGTAAATGTTACCTGTGCATATTAACAGAATCTTAATATCTACTTCTGTTTCCTTTCTTGTTTTACGTTCAATAAATATGTTGACAGTTTTACTGTCCTAGAAACAGCCATGTGACCATGAGGTCACGGATTCAAGTCATGTAAACAGCCACTTGCAGAATGCAGGGAAAGGTTGGGTACAAAAGAACCAGAGTGGTCAGACCCTTTCCTGAACCATGTGCAAGCAGGAGCTATGTGTACCGGGCTTCCCTTTTTTCTACGATTTATTACTTCAAAAGAATAACCATGTGATTATGTTTTTTTTTTATTTCAGGCATTTGGCCGTACTCCTTTGACTAACATAAGCCCTAAGAAGACCTTGGAGGGTGCTTTAGCAGGCCTAGGTGGCTGTGTACTGACCACTATCATACTGTCGACTGTATTACAGTGGCCAAGATCATTGTTAAGGTGTAATTTCTGAGTTTCTACTATTATTCTGTTCGAAATATGTCTCTCCCTGATGAACTGCTGTTACCACGCCATGAGTGAAACTTCAGCGGTAGGAGTTTGTTCTGGAATATAAACTACATGGGGTTGCTTATTAGACTTTTGATCTGATTATCTTGAAATTTGGATTTATGTGATGATATATAGTTGTTTGTTTAGATTATTAATGTCAGCATATAGACTGTGCATACTGTAGTATCATGCATATGCATGTCAATATTTTTGGTGGTAGTTTATTTCATTGTCTAACTATTTCATTTATATCAGTGCTACAGCTTATGGAATCTTGATCTTTCTGGGTTCACTATTTGGCGATCTTATTGAATCTCTGATTAAGCGTGATGCTGGTGTGAAAGACTCTGGATCACTCATTCCTGGTCATGGTATGCATTGATAATCTTCCCCACCCTTCCTGTTCACTTCACTGCATGTATTATTTTTAAATGAATATAACATTACACGCGCATAATGCAGGTGGAATTCTTGATCGAGTTGACAGCTATGTTTTCACAGGGGCGCTTTGTTACTCTTTTGTCAGAGTAGCTCTAACCTTATATGGAGTGTGATTATGGAACCTACAATTTAGGGCCTTGTGACTTTCTTGTACCATCCGCAATGTAGTTGCCAAAATTCACATGATGATGACTGTTGCGGAGATGCTTTTGACGGACTTCCATTACTGGACAATGCTGTGCTCCTGCCCTTGGGAATTGGTGGCTGACTAGTTGGCTGTTGAAGTGAGCAAACCATAGAATGCGGCTACTAACTGGATAGTGTGTGTTTCTTTGTTGGTGTAACCTCGTCACATTTGATGTACATAGTTTATTTACAGAGAAAAAGGAAATATTTACTACCCATTGCAAAATTATTGAGTGTATTAGGAAGCAGATTATAATTGTTGAAACCTGCTGTTTTCATGAGTCAAGGCTTCATTATAAATTATCACCAACTTTGATCTAACTTCCATCCTGGAGTTCGAGGGCAAGGCAGGTTGTCCAACAACCCCTTTCCAATGCTATTAGACATAAGCCCATTGTAAAGCAAGACAATCATTTTCTGCTCCTGTCCTGTGTCAGAACAAATGAGGGAGCTCTCTTAGTTTTTTATTCTCATTTAGAATCACAGAGGAGTTTTGTTAAACTTATTTTTCGAAAGAAATGATTTTTGTCTGATTTTATGAAGTGATTCTTTGAAAAAAGTACTCTCTCTGTCTTTATTGTTTTAGGTGTGAGCACAGAGATTAAGAATGGTGGAGATAGGGATCTCTGTCTTTATTTAACAGAGATTAAGTAGAGATAGAGATGTATTGAGTCTTTATTTAATTGTCGTTTTAAGTGTGGGTACAGAGATTAAAGATGATGGAGATAGGACTGTAGAAATGTATATTCCTATTTAGTTCCCTTTTGGCACAACTTTTAGCTTTTTATTTTTTTTTATTCTCTTTTGATTCTTCGGTGAAATGATTTTATATCTGATTCTCTTTATTCTCTAAAATAAACTAAACTTTTAGAATTAGTACAGAAAATTCTTTCACAGAATTAGAAGAATCTATTTTTAGCTCTTAGTCTCTTAGTTCATTTCAGAGAATCACACAGAATCAGAAAAGAATTATTTTTTCTGAAAAACAGCTTTTGACAGAGCTCTTTAATTTTGTCTGAGAATCAGGAGCTGATAGCTCTGTCAAAGGGGTCTTTAGTTGTCGTTTTAGGTGTGGGCATAGGGATTAAAGATGATGAAAAAGGTGAGATGCGTTAAAAACAAAAAAGCGAGAAATAGAGATATATTGAAAATAGAGAAAAATATATTGAGAAGTGAGAAGGACAAGTGAAAAAAAAACTTGTGAAACGAAGGGAGTAACTTCTTCTGATTCTGTAAAGTGATTTTTTGTTCTAATTTTAAAAGTTTATTCTAAGAATCAAAGTGAATCATTTTCAGTCACAAAATTACTTCACAGAAGAAGAATCAAAGTGAATCCAGAGAATAAGACACAGAAGAATCAAGTGAATCCAGAGAATAAGACCTGTGAGCTGTGTACCTGAGACACAGACGAACTCACCCCCACCCAGATGAAAAGGATACCCACTGCAGCCTTACCGGTAGTCAAATTAAACGCTGCACCAACTCTATTTTGATACTTCCATGCGCTGGCTATTAAAATTAGATAAACTGCTGGTTAATGAATTATCTGAAACCACAGCCTCACCTTTCCATCTGGTGCATTATCTCCATAATAATATTTCATTGGAGACGGGGATTTCATATAACTCCCCAGAAAACTGATAGAGCCAAAAATAGAAATTGGGGAATCTGATTTCTGATGTCGTGATACATTTATTCTTGGGTACTCCAGATCTTTTGACAGTGATGTAGAGATGTACAGTGCGTTAGCAAGAGAAGCAGCCAGTCCTGTCCTGTCCTGAAAAATACTAGAGCTGTTCCTCCCCTGGCAAGTGCCGAAATTCACACAGCTTCTCTCAGGTCTTTTTGTCCTCGGACAGCGAACAAGAGTATGATGTTCAGATTATTCTATACCACAAAAATCACAGATGGTCTTCCACTCCATTTTCTTGCACATTAATTGACTTGCTGCAACAGAATTATGAGTCCTTGCCAAGGGAAAAAAATCTACAATTCAGCATAAGTACGATATAAAACAGTATAATCTATATATATAATTTAGTACACAACTAAAATTTTAGATATGCCGTGATATATGATGTGATCCACCCGCTTGGAACGCCACTGTCTTTCACAAAAAAACAGCTTTAGTGCCCTTGTTTCCATATTTAATTGTATACTTATAGACAACGGAAGGAAGCTGAAGATATGTATTTGAATTTATTGCATTTCATAACGAATTTTTTTTTTCAACGAGGGCACACCCCCTATACCATTACTTTCATAACGGAATAGTCTTACAAACACACCTCTTGGCTATTCAGTATACTATGTGATCGCACGATCCATTTTACTTGGAACACGAACAAGAGTCGAGTCCTCAAACTTATTTGGACTCGTCCTTGGTCTTCGCCACGTCGGCGCTCTTCCTGCTCATCTGCACCGCGGTGGTCACGACGATGGCGCCGAGGGTGAAGAACGGCACGAAGACGACGTTCGGAACGAGGTCCAGCCTCATGTTCTTGACGTACGGGATGTGCCCGCTGGCCCTCTTGCCGACGACGGCGACCGCGGGGGCGGCGAGCCCTGTCGTGATGAAGATGCCGCTGCCCACGGACGACCCCTTGAGGTTCTCCTCCATGAACTTGAAGAACTCGTCTCTCTTCTCGTCTTCGGTGAGATCCTTCCACTTTTCAGTGTAAAATTCCTGCATGCCGTCCCATACTTCATTGTAAAGTTTTTTTTTCCGACGAAATATTTTGTTGTAAAGTTGCTGTCCGTGAAAATAAGAATATTGTGAGACTGACGAACGAACCATGGATCAATTAAGTTACCTCAATTTTTTGGCGCGGCGGAGTGTCGAAATCCTGGCCAGGCATCACGCTGTTGAAGTACCTGCAGCGGATTGGGGATCGAACACGCATGAGAAGAGAAGGGAAAATATAGATGAAGGGCACCAGCAAACATCGGACGAGGATGAAGGCCTACTTGCAGAAATCAACATAGGCGATATGGAATTCTTCAAATTTGCTGGTGTTCCTGTTCTTAAAATGATTATCGTAAACCTGCTTGGTGGTCGCCGAGGTCAGTCCTGGGAGTCCTGATAGAGGAGAGCACAAATTGTCACGACATGGAACTGAAGAACAGAATGAAATCACAAAACGACCATACTCATGTCATGGAGCCACTGTATTATATGCACCAACCGGGTGCACCTAAAAAATTAAATTGATAAAAAAATTGAGCAATTCACTTACACTTCAATGCAGATGGCGCAAAAACAAAAACGGAACAAAGGAGGAATGCTTCATAGAAAATTACCAAACTGGTTGAAGGCACTGAATGAAGCACCCATTTTGGGTCCAAGTCCAACCAACAGACAGACAGGCAGGGAGGGAGGGCCTAATTAACAACAAGACGCCAGGGAGGAGCGTAGGAGTTTATAGGGTCCGTTCAATAGAATAAGAGGGGCGTACGCTTGGTGAATCCATTCCTTCCCCTTCCTTCTTCCAAAACTGATACGGTTGTTTCCGTCTGCCCCCTCCAATCAGCTGATTCCTGACCTCCCAGTGAAGCAGGAATCATTTATTTTTTAGCCTCTACTACTGAATACAGCTTCTACTACTGAATACAGCTGTAATATCTGTTTTTGTACGCACTCACACACGCACCAACACATTCCGCGTACAAATTCAGAGCTACAACTCTACTCAGTATTAAAGACCGCGTCCTTAAATAATTGAAATCTTCAATATTTCAATGTGCGACGGAAGCGCCGCCTTCTCTTTGTGGCTTCACGCGTAAGAGACACTGCACAGAAATCATTTGAGGGAAGTCGAATTACCATTCTCGCCTCATTCAGGATTAGATGTGGCTTCCGTATAGGCCTCTGCTGCAACGTTCTGCATATATATTTTTTACAGTCTAATTAAAATTAGGTCGGCTGCAGTAAGGTGAATGACTGATTTAATTTGGAAAATTTTGAGGTTCCCAGACAGAACAATCTGCCAAGAGAGTTCTGGGCAGTAAAATAATCTGAAATCTAAAAGTTGCAGCATTATTTCTTTTATTCAGCAGCAGCTTATATAACTTTTATTTAAAGTGACCTAAAGTGTAGGGTCACGGCCGGTAGACATGCTTTTCGTCATATGGGCATTGCTTGTGTGAGTCGAAATGAATAATAGTATTCCTACGTACTGTTGCTCCCTGTTCATGTCTTTTCGGATGGATATTGTTTGTGCTCCAAGACATAGGGCATCAGAAGCACATCCTCATTCCTTTAGACAATGGTACTGCAGTCGATTGTACAATCAAATCATACATACAGGACTGCATAATACTATTCATGTAAGGTATCATCCTATATGTTCCTCCCAAATGCCGATGGCTGCATTACAATTCACAAAGCCTGAGGATTTGGAATGTGCCCCTTGGACTTGGAATGTTCACAAGAGCACGAGGAATTCGGACAGCTTATTTTCCCATCTTTGTCTATGTCAGCCTCGTCTACGTTTTTTTAATGTAAAATTGAATCGATTCTAGTGAAATTTCTATGTACCACTTTGATCTGTGTTGTTCGAATGCTAGGGGCCTCCTCTACGTTTTTTCCAAATAAAAGTAAGCATAAAGGGAAAAAAACTCATTATATGTTGTGCCATTTTGGTTTTGTGTACCCCCTATTTTGGACCACCCAAACTTACGCATCCCTTCTCCTTTGGCCGCATTTCTCGCCCAAATTTACCCCGACTACGGCCGGCGTCCCTGATCGATGATGCAGTTGCAATCTGTCCCCGCCATACCTCGTGCTCGTTGCAGTGATCATCTGGTCACCGCCGTCGTGCTCGAGCCGTCGAGCGTTCCCGTCGCGTCCCGACGTCAACGTCTGCCGCCATCGCCATCGCTGCCGCGACCTTAATTGATCATCTGGTAGCCGTAAGTCGATCGGAGGAGGAAGAAATTAAAGCATGACGCGAGGAGCCCGATGGTGCTGTCCCTGAGGCTGAGGGCCATCCTGTTCCCGTTCCAGATGGAGCCGCGGCGCGAGGACCTGCTGCATGAGCTAGGTGTACGTGCATGCCGGTCGCCATTGTAGCTCGATCATTGATGGAACGAGGGATCAATGGCTTTAATCCTTGCACGCAGGAGATGTGGGACGAGATCGGGGAAGCGGAGGACGACCGGAGAGGGATGCTGCGATCGCTGGAGGAGGAGTGCCTCAACGTGTACAGGGTCAAGGTCGAGCAGGTCCGGCACCACCGGGCGCAGCTCAAGAGGGAGATCGCCGACTCCGTCGCCGAGGTCGCCGCCATCTGCGCCACAATCGGCGAGCCGCCGGCCACCGTGCAAACCGCCTGCTCCACGCTCAAGGTACGTCGATCGTCCGCAGTCAATGTCTGCGGCGGCGGCTCCATGCGTGACAAGTGAGGAGATAATTCAGGGCAGGGCGAACCTCAAGGAGGAGCTGCGCATGATCGCGCCGGAGCTGGGGGAGATGAGGAGGCGGAGGGATGACCGGCGGCGAGAGTTCTTGGACGTGACGGAGCGGGTGAACAGGATCCAGCACGAGATAGACCCAGACGGCGGCCATCATCATGTCACCGTCGACAGCACCGACCTGACGCTGTCGAAGCTCGATGAGCTCAGAGCGCATCTGCAGCATCTGCAGATGGAGAAGGTTCCGTTTTTTTTTTCAGATGAATTTTATTTCGACATGGTGATTGGTTTCTGATGTTCTTGGGTTTTTTTTTTCTTTCACAGGAAAATCGAATAAAAAGGGTGACAGAGCTCAAGGCTCTGCTGCATTCGTCGTCCTTGGTTCTCGGCATGGATCCCAAGAAAGATCTTCGCATTCGCGGCAACGAGCAAGCATGTGAGATCAGCGACGGTGCCATCGCGGCGCTGACCTCTGAGACAGAGAGGCTGAGAGAAATCAAACGCGACCGAATGCAGAAGGTGATGAACGAGTCGTGCGGCGTCAGTCTCATCTCATGCCCCGTCTCTGTCTCGCTGTAACCAAGTACTTAACCAACAGCTTCTGTGGTGTCGCGTTTCGGCAGCTGCAAGATACAGTGGGCAGCATGCTGGAGCTATGGAACCTGATGGACACGCCGCCGGAGGAGCAGAGGAGTTTCCAGAGCGTGGCCTGCAACATCGCCGCGTCCGAGGACGAGATCACCGAGCCCAACACCCTCTCCATGGACTTCATACGTCATGTAAAGCAGAGTGCATCACCTATGGTCACGCCATCGGTTCTGTTCTGACGAGAGCTCGGTGATTGGTGCAGGTGGAGGCGGAGGTGGCGAGGCTCGAGAACCTCAAGGAGTGCCGGATGAAGGACCTCGTCCTCAAGAAGTACGACGAGCTCAAGGAGATCCGTCGGCGCGCGCACTTGCCGGAGGAAAACGACGGCGACTCGATGTTCGACGCCGTTGACAGCGGTTATCCTTTTTTCCTTGGCAGTTCGTGATCACATAAGCAGCGGTCTCTAGTCCTAGTTTTTTCTTTGAGACATGAAAAACCTGAGCACCTGACACGGGTTTTGCAGATTCCGAACGGTCTCTAATCCTGGAGCGGCTGGAAGCGCAGATCGCGGAGGCCAAGGACATGGAGTTCAGCAGGAAGGACGTTCTTGAGCGGATGGAGAAATGGCAAGCGGCACTGGAGGAGGAGTCCTGGCTCGAGGAGTACAACAGAGTACGATATCCACAATTCTGAATTCTTCAGCTTCTCATGCTCTCCAAAATAGTACTCTACGTACTACTCCAGCAGCACCTGAACTTTCCTGCGCTTGCTTGCCTGCAGAACGAGAACAGGTACAACGTCGGCAAAGGTACGCATCTCGTGCTGAAACGCGCCGAGAAGGCGCGTGCATTGGTCAGCAAGATGCCGGGTAATCCTCTTTTCTTCTTGCAGCACAGTTCTAAGATCAAATTGGTGATGATGTGTGTTCTTGAACGTGGGTGCAGCAATGGCGGAAGCTCTGACCGCGAAGGTCGTTGCTTGGGAGAAGGAGAGGGGCACCAGATTCGAGTACGACGGCGTATGTATTGCTGACTGACCAATGGACTCTGGCCGTTTCTCCCATCAAATTTTCTTAGATCCATCGAAGAACCCGTGTGTTCATCCGCTGGCAACTAATGGCAGCCTTGGCAGGAGGGACTGCTGGACGTGCTGGAGGAGTACAGCGCCGCGAGGAAAGAGAAGGAGCAGGAGAGGAAGAGGCAAAGGGTACCCAAACTCTCTCTCTCTCGTCTCCTCATCCTCACAGTGGAGTGAATTACTAGTACATGATACATTTATCGTGCAACAAATTCACCCGGGAGCTCGTGGCGGTTTCGCAGGACCAACGGAGGCTGCAGGCCCCGGGGGAGCGCGACGCGTCGCCGGTGGCGGCCAGGCCGCCGCCGAAGAACATCAAGAACGTGACGAGGACGCTGTCCATGGGCGGCGGCGGCAGGAAGGCGTCCGCGTCGTCGTCCAGGCCGGGCACGCCGAGCGTCCTCAAGTCGCCCATGTCCGCGCGCCGGGGCGGCAGCGACGAAGGGCAGATGATCTCGGACTCCTTCGAGTGACGGCGATGATGAATAGGAGGGGAGTTTTCTCGCCGTAGCAGGATCATGTTTAGATGTAGGAGAATGCAGTTTGTTTTTTCTTCGAATCCTGCATGAGTTTTAAGATGGGAGAGAGATGCGACCAATATTTTTTTTCCACGTTAATTGCTTTGTCAAGTCAGGAAGGATTGAACGAAACCAATATTTTTTTCCACGTTAATAAAAGAAAGATTAATACCTGCAATACATTTTGATGGACACGATAGCAAACAAACGTACTAGACGATATTTTTAACACAGTTGGAGTAGTAGTAACATTTTCTTTGCGAGAACACGATTAATTTTTTAAAATGCTCAAAACAGTTAATTTGACATCCGCGTTTCAGCGTTCTTGTACTCTGTTGTGTGTCTGTTCTCCAGCGCCGCCGCTCCAGTTCCTGCCGCAGCCGGCGCTCCACGTCTCCAGAACCGGCGCCCTCGATCCGCGAGCCTCCGCGCCATGACGTCCACGCCCTCCAAGCTCTACTCCGGTGAGTCACGCACACCCAGTCTCCTCGCTCCCTCCCGCGTCCCCCCTTCTTCCTCGGCCCCGCGCCGCCGCTTTAGCTGACGCATCTGGAACTCCTCTCGGTGCATCCCCGGCCCGCGTAGATGACGTCAGCCTCGTCGTGGTGGTCGTCGACACGAACCCCTTCTTCTGGGCCACGTCCGCTCTCCCCTTCGCCGACTTCTTCGCTCACGTACGTAACCCTAACTCTCCCCTCCGTTTCCCTCCCCTCCCTGTATCTGCTTCTTTCCTCCATTTCCATCCGTGGTTTTGGCATAGAGAATGCTTGTTTGCATACAGTTTAGCAGCTCCCTGGTCTAAACTTGATTTGATTTTGGCTTCATCAAATTTAACGCCACATGAATGTTTGATGTGATCTCTCTATGCGTGCAGCTTGTCCACTTCGTGAGCTCGATCCTGCTTCTGAACAACCTCAACCATGTTGTCGTTATTGCCGCGGGAGTCAGCTCTTGCGCCTACCTCTTTGATTCCAGGGATGGCAGTGCCTCTGGCGGTCCTGGTGTCGCAGCCACCTTTGACAAGATGAGCCACAAGATTGAGGAGTTCATTGCGCAAGATGCCCATGCTAGTCCGAGCAACAGTTCGGTTGAGTCTGGCACTGCTGCATCACTGCTCTCTGGGGCGCTGTCCCTTGCTCTATGCTGTATCCTGTGGTTTGAATTTATGCACTGTCACCTATTTTTAATACTATTTATGTTGCTTAACCTGGAGGATGTTTAGATATACAGAGGATTTTCCGGTCCGGGACCCGGCATCCGCAACCTCGGGTGAGCATGCTGTTCTCATGTATTGTTTTGAATGACGTTTGGTTTTCATGCTTGCTACTATTTTGATCACCATAGAAGGAAGCACATTTTTTAGGTTTTTGGAATAACAGGGGGTGCTGCCTGTGCTCATGTGCTGCAGCACCCCCTTGGCCCTGAAAACACCAGCTTATCTTCCTCAATAAATTAGAAAAATTTCATGTAAAAGTCTTACTAGTTCCACAACAAGCGGCTAGTACCCCCCTGAAGTCATAGCCTGGCTCTGCCCCTGCATGCGACCAGCAATATTGTTTTTTTCCCCTTTAAATTTTTGTAGTCAGTTTTCTTATGCTGAATGAAATAGTTATGTTACTATTGGCTGATACTAACTCGAAATACAGATTTTGTGCCTGCAGGGTTCTCAAGACGGTCCTGAACAGTATGCATCTCCCTTCATTAATACACTTTTTTCTTTTTTTACTTCAGGACATGGTTTTCACTTAATCAATGCATGTGCAGATATGTGGCAATCATGAATTCAATATTTTCTGCTCAACGCTCCATGGTACACGTCAATCCTTTTATCCACTGTTACATGGGGATATTTCAGCGCTTTCGTTTTACTGGCCAATCACTATGTTATTAATTTTCAAATGTGGTACTACTTGTAGTGGATTTAGATGTAAAGAGACATTGAAATTCTCCTCTAAATGCATGCATCATACTTGAGTTGTTTTAAAGCGTTCTTGTAAGGACTGTGACACAATGACTGAAAGAATTTGTAAATCTCTTAGGTTCCGATTGATTCATGCATTGTGGGAACCCAGGATTCTGCATTCTTGCAGCAGGTAATGCCCTCTTTAATTTTCACTTGTCAATTCATCCACCTGTGCTGCTGTCAAAAAATTCAAAGCTGACAAGTCACTGATATCACATTTCTGCAGGCTTCATACATAACAGGAGGAGTTTATTTGAAGCCCCAAGAACTAAATGGCCTGTTTCAATATCTTGCTGTAAGTTGTTCAGGCTCCTACTGCTGCGCCTCATATATCCTCTCGTGTAGTCCTGGCTATGTTTTTGAACATTTGATTGGTTTGCAAAAGCTCATTGACACACTCCATAATGCAGGCTGTGTTTGCAACTGATTTGCACTCAAGAACATTCTTACGCCTTCCTAAGACCCTTGGAGTGGACTTTCGTGCTTCGTATGTGCTTCTAAATTTCCTCTAATAAGCATCAATACAGTTGATCTATCTTTTGTTTTAGTATCAGATAGAAAGGCTGTTACACATGATCCTTTCGAAAGAAATTGACTCTGTATAATAGCTGGTAATTGAATGCGAATACATAATGAACATTGTTTACTGATCTGCAGATGTTTCTGCCATAAGAAGACTATAGACATGGGATATGTATGTTCAGTATGCCTGTCAATATTCTGTAAGAATCAAAAGAAGTGTACGACCTGTGGGTATGCCATGTTTTAAGTGTTTTCCCCTCTTAAGAGCTCTTTTTTACCTTTCTGTAACAATATGCTTAAATGCCATTCTTGTTTATACAGACAAATCCCACTTATGGTATGCTTGAGAATATATTGTTTCTTGTCTTACTGTCTTCCCCTTAAGCACCATTTAGTTCTTTGTTGCTGAACTTTGATCAGTCACATATGCTCAATTTGCTCCTTACTTTGAGGAAAGGAACAAATAAGTTAAGTGCTTACCAAATTTAATCTGAACTTATTTGAACGGTTATACTTTCACGTGTGCACTGTAATTTCCCACCTCTAATTTGTACTGACCTTATTTACAGTTGAAAATATCTCGGTGTTGCAATTTTTATAAACCTTCTAGAAAAAATTATGTCTTGAGCAGCTTTTTGTACAATTTAATTTTGTTTCTGTTAGCTGGTAGTGTTTGCATTATGTAGGAGATGGTTTTGTGCTGCTTCATTGGATCGTGAAATGATGTATACACATTTTTTGCTAAGTTATTAATGTTTACCTATAAATTCTGAATGGTAAACCAATAAGTTGTGAAGAAATTCGTTTTGTGTTCTTTGGTTGCAGGTCAGAATTCAGTCGAGCCATGCCTGATTTGAATTCCATGCCAGATCAAAGCAAATAATCTGTACACAGTTCAGTATCAACCAACATGCTTTGTACCCTGTCTGTTCACAGGTTCGCTTTGGACTCTCTTCTTGGATGAGCACGTTGTCATGCTCTGCATCCTATAAAAATGATTAGTGATTTCCATAACTTGCATCAGAGTATCAGACTAGCCTGTTTATGATTTCCCCAGGACAGAGCCGCACCATGTGTTTCACATGTGTATTCTGAAGATGGTGAGTACAACAAAAGGCGAGAAGCCATGCAGCATGGACAAACAAGTTAACAATTTTGTGAAGGGACTGGTTTAATTTAAACACATTTTGATTTTCGAGCTAAGAGTTCTAGCAGGGAGCAGGGAAATAAAATGTAAACCTGGTGGCCTGCACTTGTGTATAAGCATCGTTGGCTGGAGGAAAGAAAATACTGATGGAAAAAAAAAATGCCCTTCTTGGATGAGAAATGCTAAGCGTCATTCGTTGGAACTTGGAAGTCGTGATATTAGGGTGTGGCGGGGGGTTTGATAAATATCGAACATCTTCCTTTTTTATTTATTTTACCCTGTTCTTCCCCTTACAATCTACTCCCGTGTTTGATTTGTTGGCATGATAACCACTTTAGACAGGAAGCTCTGGTCAGTCGATTTGGGACTAGCTACGAATCTCAGGCCCAGCGACAGACGTTCAAATAAATTAGCAACGGCGGCAAAACCATCTCTAGCATTAAGAGGCGGTTCGTACTTTTTACAAGGCGTTATTGGCATTAGGTTCATCAATCAAGCTGTTCCAAGCCTCACTGAAAAGGTAAACAAAAAGCCGTAGAACGAAATAGTACGTACAGCATAGTAAAGCATTCAGATCCCAAAGCAGAGCTAATTCTTCGGCCCAGCAGGGGAATCATCTTGCCACGTTGCCTGCCACTGCTTGTCGTAGAACGTCGTTTCATCGATAATCTTCTTCAGTTGGTCAAGGTCCTCATTTTTCCTGATCAACAGGACACCAGCCACAGCAACAAACAGCAAGGTTTTGCAGAAAAAGTTGCCCATTTGGTCAACAAGCCCCACACCCGTCAAACTGTCAACAAAGTAAGCCATGAAGAAACCGATCATGGCAGCACGGCCTGTCCATAAAAAGGTCACGTTATTAGACGAGGAAATAAATGGTTATGAATGCGTAATCCTGGACACAAATGTGCCTTTGCACCAGGAGTTTGACAACCGAAGACACAGTAATTCAAATCAAGGGGGCTTGAGACTGACCATTTAGCTTCTCGGCTTCAGGAAGGTGGAATCTCTTCATCCATGCCCACCATGGTATGATTGAAGTGTCAAAGACAACAGCCTCATCTGTATTAGTGGCCTCTGGATAATCTTCAAGCCATTTCCTTCTCCTGGCCTCTGGAAAACAAACAAAGATTACATCAGTTGACTGCAGTGTTTCTTAGGAGTTACAACTTCAGCGAGATGCATCACTTGTACAAAAACGAAGTTCGCTCCAAACCAATAAGTGTTTGAGTCTATATACCTATCCTAATCGTTCAGCAAGGACACTACATGTACAGCACACTCATCAAGCAGAGGATGAGCCTATAACAACATAAATCGGATCTTTTCCCGTTCCCGATTTCAATTGCCTTCACACCATGTGCCTCCGATCAACATTCTATATAAGAGACAGAGGCATAAAAAAAAACAAAAAAAAATCCAACTGCAGACAGTCGAGCACCTGAATCCAGATCTCCGCATCCAGTTATCCAAGGCAGGCGCTAATTTCTGTTGTTTGGTTAGCAATTTTTCTGTCCAGTATACCCGCAAGTCCAGAAATTAGCAACAGCAGCAGCAGCAACATAGTACTCGTAGTAGAAACTAGTAGACTTTTTAGTAGTAGAAAAGGCAAGAGTGGCGGGTGGTAGTCGCAGTCTCACCGGCGTCGATGACGGCGTCCCAGTCGACAACGCCGCCCTTCTCAAACTGCTTGAGGTCCCAGGTCCCGTTGACCCACCTCTCGTCGCGGAACCTCGGCAGGGGCGCCGCGGCGTCCTCAGCCTTGACGGCCTTCGCGGGGGCCTCGGACTTGACGGCGGAACCGTTGGAGGCCGCGGGGGCTGGCTCCTCCTCCTTAGGCGGCGCCTGGACCGTCTCCACTGGCGCCTCACCGGCCGCGGCGCGCGCGAGGCATCCGGCGCGAAGGCGGGGGAAGGAGAGGAGGAGGTGGGGCTTGGCGCCGGCTTGCAGCGGCTTAAGGGAGCCAGCTCGGGAGGCGGGGCGAGGGGAGAAGGTGGAGGTTGCCATGGACATAACGCAGAGAGAGCGAGCTATCATCCCCTTTTGCTTTGCTTGCTCTCAGTAGGCGAGCAAGGGATAGAGAAGGATAGCCGATAGTGCGAGGGGAGAGGCCGTCTCAGCTTTTTGGGTGCGAGCCTCTTTTCTCTTCGGGTGACGTGGAGGAGAGACGCTGACGCGGCGGGGCGTGTGGATGGGCTAGCGTCGTAGCCGTGCGGTCATTGGATTGTGGTTTATAATTTGTCTTGTTAGAAAAATAATTTAAATATGTAAAATTATAAGTCATGTTTTAAATACCTTCAATGATAAATCAAAATATACGATTTTCATCATATTTTTTCGAATAAAACGAATGGTCAAAAGTTCATATTAAAAATCAACGGCAACAACAATTTAAAAACGAAAAGTAGATCTTAACTCAAACAGCTGCAGCCGCCGCTACTAAACAAAGAAACGAATGGACTTAATCAACTGTAGTTGTAAAACCGTTCCTTTTATTTTTTTTTTATAAAAACAATGAAAAAGTATAGATTTATACATTTTAAAGGAAAAACAAGTATAGATAGATGGGCTTTTAAAAGAAACAAGTATGGATGGGTGATTACATTTTTTTTAAAAAAAGAACAACTATAGATGGATGTTGAGAGCTCAAGGGCAAGTCCGAGTCTACATGGGATGTTAGGCAGACTGTTGTTCAGGCTTGAGAGAGGTGGATGATTTGCAGTTCCACCAGCTCAAATCCTACTCCGCAAGTTGCAATTTTAGTTTGCAAGTACCAATCAGTCTATATTTACGAGACAAATCGGTCTCCATCCAGCTGGTCACGCGGCCACGAGGTACCAATAAAATAATATGGAACAATTTAAAAAATCACTTGAAAACTTGCTTGATAATCAATCATGAACAAGGGCAATCAACAGGGATGAATTAATTGCTACCGATCAGTCCTCATGGGCACTGCATGGGCACGAGCAGAAACAAATAGGAACAGCTGCAAATCCCGTCTCCACCAGCGTTCGGCATCAGCATGCAATACGTAAACGAGCGCCAAAATCTCGCTGCGACCAGTTTCAATACCTGGCGAATCGGGTTCATGCTCATGCATATGGATTACCTACAACAAGTATACCCGCGAGTAGCATCTATACGTAACAACAAAGTCTATGCATGCCTGTGAACTGTACGACGATTCCTAGATTCTGCGGGGCTGTTCGGTTGAGATTTTAACAGCGGCACAGCACAGCCGCAGCACAGTTCTCTAACATCCGAATGACTTGGCTACAGTCTGCAGTGCAGCAGCAAAAAGCCACTAAAATCTGATTCGAACAGAGCCTGTATAACCACCTTCACTCTACTTGGTCAGCGTCAGAACGAAACCTGTGACTGTAGTTCTGGCCTCAGCGTGGGCAAAAAGGCGTGGCGCGGCGGCGCTCACGGGCAGGAGTTGGAGCGCTCGAGGAAGGGCATCCCGGACCGGGAGTGGCCGTCGTCCCCGAGCGCGATGATGCGCAGGTGAGTGGGATCGTCCATGAGCATCTTGGCGACCAGGTACCCCGCGACGGACCACGTCTGGAACTTGCGTGCCTGCTTCCCGATGTACCGACCCGCCTTGCCGTCGTAGTACTCGGGGAAGTCGTCCTTCACCAACCTCTTCTCCATAAGCTCCACCGCTTTCCTCGCCAGGTGGCGGCGCCCCAGCTTCGTGCTCACGGCCACCAGCAGCCAGAGCAGCACTGCACAAGCAGTGCCACGGGATCATCAACAAACAGAAACAAACTTATGTACCACATATCAAAAGGATACCAGTGATCTCATAATGTTATTACGAACTTCCAGAAACAAAAATGAAGCAAACAATCTCATCTTATTATTCTATTTGGAAATGTATCTGTTGTAGTAACAACTTAGAACCGCATTTATACACAGCCAGGAACCAAAGAAGTGCTTGGTCAATGAGAAAATAGCAAGGTACATCCTAAAACTGTACAAGATTATGAGAGAAGCACATCACCATATTCAGTGTTCCAGGGATTTTTCTTAAAAATATGTACATAAGTAAAACAATCAAATTCTATGATCTTGTAATAATCAAGTCATCATGATTGTTTCTAGTCTCCCTGAACCAGCAACAGCAGGCTTAGCAAATTAGGTGTTACAATTTCATAGGACATTCAGTCTGATATTTGCTGTGTGTCTCGGAATGCACAACAAATGTACACGATTTTCGGAATGCATAATAACACTTAGTGCAATGCTGCTTGTGATGTTTGTAAAGCACACTCACCAGGCCATGATCCTCCATTGTGGTAGCTCCACCTGGTGTTCTTTGGGTCACATCCAGTGACAATCTGCCATTCCTGATTTTCCATTGCAGGGTAACAGATCTTCAGTGGCATCTGCCCAATGAGTTCTTCCCAGCGCTCATCCACAAGATCCAAGATTGCTTCAGATTGTTCTTTGGTTGCTAACGATGACAGAATTGCAATGAAGTTGCCTAAGCAAAACCAGCGGAAATCCATCCTTGCAGGGCTAACATTG
The DNA here is from genome assembly GCA_001602275.1 of Zoysia japonica. NCBI lineage: Eukaryota > Viridiplantae > Streptophyta > Magnoliopsida > Poales > Poaceae > Zoysia > Zoysia japonica. The sequence goes on from BCLF01000037.1 coordinate 2,567,722, forward strand.
CCAATGAAGTAGCCACCACGACTGGGCATAAAGTCAAATATCCAATCAGGTATGGATTCAGGCATCACATTGAACTTGTTCAGAGCTGTCTGCGAGTATTCTTCAGTCTTGTAGCGATATATGTCATTGAGTCTTTGGAAATCAAGCCAATAATAACTGTGTAGATGGTAGCTCAAAGCTTGGATTCTTCTAGTTATATGGTTCACAAAGTCACCATCAGAATCTTGTTTCAACAAACTTAGTGCACACCTCATAGCCATGAAAAATAGAGCCTGGATCTCAATTGGATAGCCGTAGATGCCCTGCATACATTTAAATCACAGTCCAGTAATCAAGATAAACATTTACAAACTTTCATTTCATATCTCGTCATCCTGAAGAACATGAGCACTAGTATAAGATGAATATGCAATCAATAGGGAGCACGACAACCAACAGAAATCAAGAGAAACTTTTAGCAGCCCCATCTTCAATAAGACGAAGAAGTGTTCCTGATAGAAATTTAAGATACATCCTAGAGATTGTTCATTTTAAAGCCCACAGGGGAGAAACCTCTGAACTGAAGGGCCGATAAATCTTCAGATGAGCTCAAGAGCATTTTTCAGATTTTGATTGAGACATGACTTAGGGTGCAGTTGAAGAGTAAGATTGATTGAGAAAACAGATAAATGACATACTGTAAACCATCCTTAATAATGGAAAAAACAAAAGTACTTAGTTGGATCTGAGTTGCAGCCTACCATTCTTCTGTCTATCATGGAGCAGCCATCGGCACAAAGCAAAGCTGGAGAAGTATCACAACCCTCAGATAGACACAGCCTGAGAATAAGGCGCATGGCACGTTGGCAGTCAGGACTTTCAGCCAGAGCATTATCCCCAGTCGATTTGGTGTAAGCACGAAGAAGAATGATCCACCATAAGCCAGAATCCACAGGAGCAACCCTCCCAATGGCACTTTCGCCAAAATCAGCCAGTAAACTTTCTGTATTTTGGGTAGGGTTGCGATGGTGCACCTTGAAACTGGCTGGCATCACACCCTGACCAAGCTTAAAGAGATCAACCATCTTTTCCCTCAACTGAAGGCGAGCAGTTTCTACCAGAAAATTTTTCACTATCAAGTGGTGTCCTTCCATCAGAAAAGCCAGCGCACTAGGAATGAAGTCTCTCATGAAAACCTGTCCAGATTAAAAAAAGAAAAGAAAAACAAATCATTCCTAATGTAGCCTAGATACAAAGAGGTGTATTAGTTCATCAATAATATAGTTATGATGGATGCATTTTAAAGGAAATAAGTGTATATATGAAGGACAATAAAACTATCAGTAAGATACAAAATTAGAAGATAAAATAGAAGAGTGTATAACATCACATAAAAGATAGATCCCAATATTGAAACCCACAGCAGCCAATACTTCAACAGGCAACAAAAAAGGTAACCTGGTCATAGTTAAGGGCTGCGCCCTGAGACTTGTCAATTGCAGCAACAGTCCCAATTGGTTGGCCTCTGAAGTAGACAATTGACCTTTTCAGAGCTTCCCAAGCAGCATCTGAAATTGCATGTCTCTGTGATGCATTGGTGTCTATAGGTATTTCTTCGTAATGTGGAGAACTTAGAGATGATCCTTCTGGGCTTTTAGATGGCACATCATTGTGCTCAATGTATGAGGAGATACAAGATTTAAACCGCTGGAGCGTTGTCCTTTTCTCAAATGTTGAGGAATCATGGCTATCATCATCAGTCAGTTCTGCATCCTTACTCTCTGGGAGCATTATGCAGAGAGAAGGTTTAGGAAAAAGTACCATCTTACTTGTTCACTTGTTTCTGAAAGACAAAGCTGTGATCACACAAAAATTGCAGAAAAGGTTAACACATGCATACTTTTACAACCTAAGAACTAAATAAAACTGCACTACATTATAATAATGTCCTGAAAACAAGAACATTAGTTATATCACTAGCTCCTGCGCCATGAAATGGAAATAAGTAAATACACAGTGACCATTTGTACTGAAAAAAACAGAGAAAGCAGAATATGATTGTAGAGATACAGGGAAACCTAATAAACAGTAGGGAACTAGCAATACCATTATGACCTGTCAAGCCGGGTCCCCATGCCTAACTAAAACCACACAAGTAAAATACTGGGAACATGTCTGTCTATGTATGCTTCAATATGAAAAAGGATCCGCAACAGAAAGCAGAAAGATCTCCAAGCCTAATTCGTTAAACTGTTCTACCACATGCATAATGTAGAGCGGAACTCCACATCCTGACCTCAAAACAGTTGCTGCAAACAGCACATCATGGTAACACGAGTATATAGAGGAATCAAACGAGCAGGATGGTGCATTCCGAATCTAATCCTCACCAATAGATAGATAAGGAGGACACGTGAACAGAATACCCGACTCGATGGTCAAATTTATAAAGAGAGTACGTGCAATTCATTCAGGTATCAGATAAGGCACAATCCGCACAAACAGTTTTATAAATGATAATCAAGAGTACCCAACCCCCACCCGATCCGTTGATGCCAATCCGACAGGACGGCCCAAACCGCAAGTGTCAGGCACAGATGTCACGTCAATTGCTAGACCTCCCTAAAGCCCTAAACCCACCTGTTCTTAAGAAGCAACAGTGCGAGGAAGGGCAGCCGCCCTACCGAACGCCAGCAGAGAGATCGACAAGGAAATCCCCCCTTCCAAACCGCACATCATCCCCGATTGAGAATTTGGGACGAACTCGTCCTGCCCCTGCCC
>BCLF01000037.1:2575724-2606377 GCA_001602275.1 Zoysia japonica
TTTTCCCCACACGAGCGGATTGAGTGAGACCTTCTCGATCGACCTGCTGTGCGTTACTCATTTGATTATTGTTATTCCAACATCGAGTCGTATACGGGTGGCAAAATGTTTTGTATTTTTTCAGACAAACTTTCCAGCAGGCAAGCACGCAGGTGCAATCCCGAGGGAAACATTAGGACCTCGTACTCCATCTAGATAAGCAATTTCTTCAACCTGGGGAAGAGTCCCTGCATCTGCCAGGAAAGCGGCCAGGAGTTTACCACGCCAGTTTCGTCTCTACCTAGTCAAGCTACTGATTCCATCGCAGCGACTTATAAGTACTCCATATATTTTCTCTCTCTCTCCGTTTTCTTGTTGTTATTGGATTAATTTGATATATACTATTACAATTTTGTAAAATTTGAATTATATCATTCGAGCTCACATGTTATTCACTTGCAGCAGAACCTCATTTATCATTGACACATCAATGACATATTTTAAAATTTACAAAATTGTAATGACATGTATCAAATTCAGCTATTGTTATCGTCCTCCATAGACATGACGTAGTACAACCTGATCAATCGATAGAGATCATCGAGGCAGGCTCCGCTTATTGGGATATGGGATAGTGAGCTAGTCGTATCAGATGATGTCGATCGATAGCTGCCATCCACGCAGGTCGCAGCGCGCGTGCATGAAAATCTGAAGAAAACAGCGATCTGATCCCAGCCGGCCCAATCGAGTCGTGACCAAGCGAGCAGACACCAGCGGCTGCGTGCGTACTTGAAGCGCGGGGCACCGCGGCCTCCGAGCCCAGCCCCCAGGGACTTCGGACTTCCTACCGTAATGCTATCTACCATTAAACCATCATGCTGAACTGTACTCCCTCTCGGTTGTTTAATTGATGTCGCTGTTGAGTTTTAAATTCAATTTTTACTATTCGTTTTATTTAATTTTTTTTTGATAAATTTCATATATTTTGATATAATTTGATTTATTATTAAAGTTATTTGAATCATAACTTAACATTTTACACCTTCGAGCAAATTTTTTAAATAAAACAAATGATCAAAATTGAATTAAAAAGTCAAAGAATGGAGGGAGTAGTTTAGATGTGTCTCCATCATTGGGAAATAAGAGGGGTACACCAACAGCAGGAATTAATCTATTTTCTAGGGGATTTTCATGCTGATTTGGTGCTCAAACAGAAGTGACTATTTAATAAAGTTATAACTCTGTACATTGTATAGGATAGAAATGCTCACAAGTAACATATTCAAGCTTACTACAGCTGAACCTGGTGCATACATGGTCACGACAGGACATAGAATACGTTGATGGTAATTTACAAAAAAGAATAATAATGAATTAGGGATACAAGATAAAAGGGAAAAAAAAAATACAGCACCAACCTAGCCTGCAGGCACCTCACTTAAGCTACGTCAGAGACCAAGTGCTTCTATACCACATAGGAACAACAGCTCTCCCACATCTTGCTCCAATCCTCTGCATCAGATCAAGTGAAATATGAACAAGTTCATCAAGAATGACGAGATATAAACCAAGCTCTCAATAGCCAAGCTAGATTATTAGCATTGAGATTTGTGGAACTGGACACTGTAAGGGCGCGTAAACAATATCAGGAAAGGGAAAACCATAAAAGTACTGATGCACTTATACTACTTGAAGTATGTGAAACATGTGGAAACAGCCAAGCATGTATCCAAATACCTTTGAAGCTTTAAGATGTAGCTTCTCTAATTCTACAGAACGTATTACTATGCAGTATAACTCGTCTACTTCCAGTGCATCAGTCAGCAGCAGGCGCATAACTTAAGATTTTGAAAGTACCAGAGCTGATCCTCATAGACTCAAGATCGAAGAGTAAATCTTATTATACCGAGCATCCTTATTCATTCAACGCAAGAAACAAATGCTAGGGATAAAATTTTTATGAAATCGTTCCACTCAAACAACTTTTTATGAATGAAATTAGAGATCCACTAAGCCAACATTAGAGTGTCTTGAGAAATATGTATGTCACAAACTGTGGATTAAACTTTGAACATAAACGGGAGAGCTAAAAGCTATAAATCCACAAGATATATCGAGAGCCTCACCTTTGTGCTTTTATCTAGCTTTTGCTTTTCTCACTTTCAAAGTATTTGAGAACACCATAGCCAACCGTGCCCCCCAAAAACAAAACAACTGTTGGAGTGAACGATGGATAGAGATATTTGACAAAAAAGGTGTCATACTCCTCTGGCAGAAAGCCTGCAAGGCATAAAGAAGTCTCAGACATGACTGTTTGGCTCAACAATTCTAGTTCAATATGAAAATCTTGAGTACATAATTGAATGCATCAAACCCACACTAAGTACAAAATGTCTCCTGTAATAAGTATGTTACTTCTGCTGCTTGACATTGTCATTCAAAAAGGTCAAAAGCTAGTCTTTGTTAACTTTCATGATGAACAGAATATTGTTCCTTTGATAGTTTTGTAAATCGTGCTGCACTTAACATAAGCGATTACTTCAACATATCATGCTATGAATATACTCTGGAATTCTGATGATTCCTCCACCAATGCACTGCACCAACGGATTTCAGTTGAAGTTTCATGAAATGCTGCTATGCTAGTAAAAACTTAAACTAATATCAACCCAGTTAAAGTGGACTGGAATTACCGGAGGCGGCAAGCGCAATGCCCTCGACGAGGATAATGACGCCGAGCCCGAGCCAGGCGAGTAGGAATGCGTTCTCATTGGCCTGCCGCTGCAGCAGCTCCTCCTCCGTCGGCCCCTTGGCGCCGCCATTAGACGCTCCCTCAGGCTTCTGCTGTTGCTGAAATATCGACGCGCTCCCGGCCGGCGCGCGGCGGACCACGGGAGCTGGAGGCTCCAGCGCCTTGTCCTTGCGGTCGCCGCCCCCGCTCTTGGACTTCTTGCCCTTCTTCTTCCCGCCCGTGCCCGATGATGCGAACGCGCGGAAGAGCGGCTGCGCGCGCAGGAGCGGGACCCCGGCGCGGGGGGCAAACGCGGTGGAGGTGGACGCCATGGCGACGGGGTTCCGTTCCTGCGGGCCTGCGGCGCCGGCGTGGCGGCTTATCTGACACCTGGAGGAGGCGACGAGGTGCGTTTTGCGGGCTGGAACAGGCCCAGCTTAGTTTGAGCTTCAGTGGGCTGGGCTTCATGATTCGTTGACACGATGAAATTTAAGCCCAATTGCTTCACGTTCCAATCACCTAAGTTGTTTCGTCTACACAATTGTTTATCTTAAAAATCTTAATAAAACTATTGAAAAATATTTTAAATTACCGAAGGTAATAATTGAGTTCGTGGTATGCTTATAGTTATCAGCGCATGCGTACGTCCTATCATATAAAACGATAAATTAATACTCTCGAATGGCATACAGGATAACAGGATAAGATCAACCGGTGCTCCATATGCTTTTGGAAGCATCTTTCTTTCCTTTGAGTTTGTATCAAGCTGCACAAGACGACGCCTCCATGCATGTGTATGTATGTACAGCTAGTTGTTAGTTGTTTTGATGATTGAAAGGCACGTATGTGTATTATACACGGTGGCGGATCCTGGATCAAAATTCAGCTGTGGCGAACTAATCACCACTGCTTATTGACAACATACTATAAATATAGGCATCTATAATATACATATAAAGGCTATCAAATTGTTGATAGTACCTACCACTTAGGCGCTAATTGCGACGAGGAGATCGAAGCAGATTCATTCTTCGATTCTTGATTGCTTGAAAACGCTTCATAATTCTCTCATCATCCAGAACTCTTTGTTTTTTTTTTTGCCCATTTGGCTTGACTGTTTCTGATTGATTGCGCCCTCCTCTGGTTCCCTGCCACAGAATCATCACGATCTCGTGAAGACTGATCAACTGCGCCTGCAATTTCTCCTTCGCTGTGGTCTGCCATTCCTAGGGTGCGAGTTCCATCTGTCATGGCGTCGCAGCGCCTTCTGCCTTGTAGCAACGGCAAGAGTCGATTGGTTTCCATCATTAGAGGCTGGAATCGTGGGGGATACTAACTGCACCTGCACGATTGACTCACAAACGGCTCAGCTTCAGCCCATAAGAATTTAAAAGCCTAAGTCGTGACTCTTATCCAGACTTCAGAGCCCATCTCGTCTCCGTATGCGACTCAAATGTACGGCAGTACAGGTATACTACTCGGCCTGCTTGCCGCTGGGCAGGTATGGCGAGCGCCATGGCTCGCCATACTAGTAAATCCGTCACTGATTATAAAAGATTTTCTTTCCAACAAGAAAGGTACATGCATTAGATTAGTTGTCACCATTGACTTAGCATTGAGCTCTTATGCTCAAGATTAGCTCCACTTCTTTGTTTAAAGGCTTGTCCCCCAACAAACCATGTTGTTATTGCTCTAAATGAGAAAAGAGAAGGTTTTGTGTTGATTGCCTTTACACAAACTGAGATATCATTATCTTTGGTAATAGTGTTAAATATATGATAAAAACGTTAAATAACTTGGTAAAATCATGAGGTCGATCTAGTTAACTGATCTCATATGCAAACACTATTCCGTAGGGAGAGAATGTGAAAAGAAGCACATGTAGTCGAAGTAGTCTTGACTAAGCTGGGGATGGTGGCCAGCCAAACCAAGGGTTCTTGTTTGGGTTGGTGGTTGCGCAGTGGAAGCCTATGTGGCGCCCAGCGATTGGACGGAGGGGAGATTTGTGCCGCATCGGAATCGCGATACGCGACGCCACCAGCCTCAGCCCCCTAGTCCCCTTATCACTTGGGACGAACGCATCCATGTCTCTGCACTCAGTCCATACACGCCTATCTGTTACTTTTTTTTGTTCTTTTGGCCACAATTTTTGTTTCTTTTTCTTTGAGACTTGTGCTCTTCAAGATGAGAAGAGCTGGATAAAAAGAATACATGTAGAAAAAAAGAAAACATGGAAGATTTTAGCCATTCTATTTTCGAAAGATTCTTATAATCCAATTGGTCTAATCTACGTGACCTTTCATTTTAGTAATTCCAAATAGTACTAGTTAGACCAACCTAGAGCACATACTTTTAGGCTTTGTTTGGAACATGGGGATTATTTTTTATTTTACGTTTTCTCTATGAAATTCAAATGATTCCTCTAATATTCCTCTAATTTTTTTCATTCCAAATGGAGCTTAGCTCTATGTTCTTCTTTACATACCATCAAACCGCCTTCTGCATCTTTAAAGAACAACATGGGAACATAAAGCTTTTTAAGACAACGACTTCCTAACAAACAACTACGGAGTAGGAGTATAGGACAATAACATGATGGGATAGGCACAACAACATCTACACTGTAAACCTAAGTTAGAACATCGAAAGAACAACCCACATCTTTACAAAACAAAGGAGATTATTACTCATGACCAATATATCATCTCTCACCAAACTCGTTCTTATCATCGCATCAAGTTACTCTTCTCCAATATACTACTAGATACTCGTTTATATCCCAAAATCCCCAGAAAAACCTATTAAACTAAAAAGACAGAATACTCAAATCTCAAAAACTATCTAAACTCTGGAAAAAGATTTTAAAACAAACAAATATTTTGATCAGAAAACAAACAAAATTTATGAGATAAAAAAGATACTAGAGTCCATGCACCATGTCCACACCCCAGTGGCCCCATCCCTACTAGTGCACCACACCTCCCCTCCCTCCCTCGCCAAGGGAAAAAGAAAAATCCAAAAAGAAAAAAAATAAGAAAAGAAAAGCGAGCCTTTAATCCTCTCCCTAGGCCGCAAAGTCCATTCCCTTGTCTCCCCTGCCCGCGCGCACCGCCGTGTCCGCCCCCTCGCCGTCGTCGCCCGCCGCTCGGCTCCGATGGGGTACGTGCTTTCGGCGGTGAAGAAGGTGCTGGAGCAGCCGACGGTGTGGGGGGCGGTCTGGGAGATGTCCCTCCTCGCGGTGCCCCTCTGGGCGGCGGCCCTCATCGGTCTCCTGCTCGGCTGGGCGTGGCGTCCGCGCTGGGCAGCCGGACTCGTTGCCACATCTGAAGAACGCCACCACTACTCAGCTCTGGCCCCGCCCTTCGTCTCTGTTGAATTCTGGAAGTCCCAGCTCCCCGCCCGCCTCCGCGGCCCTCTCAGCTACGCCATCGGCGGCGCCACCGCCACGGCGACTCAGGAGCAGCAGTACGAGGCCGAAGTTCACGGGTAAGCATTCTCGCAAGCTGTTCAGTAAAATGCTTGAATGTTTCATGGAGCCGGTCGTGGTGATTCCTTTTTCTTCAACTTCAATGGATTTGGGGATGGTTGCGATAGGAGTTTGCCTATGACGGAATCATGGTGCTTGGCAGGTCCTCAGAGATGGCGCGTGAGGAGCTGGCCGTGGGGAAGGATGACCTAGTGAACCTCTGGAGGCTGGTGGAAGGCAGGGACGGTGGCCCTGCATGGATTAAAATGATGGAGAAGGAGCTACCCACCATGATCTACCAGGCGTGGAGGAGGGATGCTCAGGTCGATTACCTTTCACTAGATTTTTTTTTTCTAATTTGAAGTGGTGACTAGGAGTTCATATTTGCTTACTACTTCATGTAAATGATTGAATTTCATTTCGATGAAATCAGACGGGACCTCCGCAATATCAGAGTAGTACTATATTTGAGAATGCAACTCCAGAGGAAGTTAGGGATTTCTTTGGGGATGATGAGTTCCGGATGTCGAACAAGTGGGATGATATGCTTATTTACCATAAGACCTTGGAAGAATGCCAGACAACAGGGACGATGAAAGTGCATTGGGTGCGGAAGGTAAGAATCCCTTGATATCGTAATTTAACTTTGAGCTGTATCTGGTTTCATGCTTACCAGCTCACACTTTGATCTGCTTCTATTTCAGTTTCCCTTTTTCTGCAGTGACAGAGAGTACATAATTGGTCGTCGGATATGGAAAATGGGGGGCGCATACTATTGTGTCACAAAGGTATGACAGGCCCGGAAAACTGTTGCATAATGTTCCCTGAGAAATCTTTGTTGTTTTATTTAGGGTGACTTATGCTTGATCCCTGGTTTCAAACTATATACTTGCTTTGATGAATTTTATTCTACTTCTATAGCCTTTTGGCCTCAACTTATTCTACGTACAAGCTAAAATAAGGACAGAATTTATGCTGTTCTTCAAGCAACTCAGTTAAGAATAACCACCGGCAAACAGCTAGGTGAATATATTATTTAGCTGACTACGCAACCATAGTTTTTTGTACCACCAAATAGCGAGTGGTCGCTTATGGGAAGTTCAGCGGTTGATAATATTCTGCATTTGTCCATCGATGTGGACCTAAGTCCACCTGTATTAAATGAAGAGATCCACTACAAAGTAAGAAGAGATCATGAAGTAATTGACTATTAAATGAAAAAAGGAAGTAATCAACTAATTGGTGTAGCAGTGTTGAACTTAGAATCATGTCACATTTTAATTCTGGTTATATAATGTGTTTTCAGTTCTCTGTTATCTCAATAAATTAGTCACCGAAATTGTATCTATAAATTAATACATACATCAATTTTATCGTTCCTTTTGATCCATGTTTTCTAAATCAATATGATTCTATTATTGAAACAGTGAAAAAATTCTAAGGATTCTCACCTTGTTTTTTTAGTCTGGCTGCACTTTTACAGTTTTACTAATGTATTAGTCACATGATCCAGGGAATTCCATGCTCATCCATCCCTCGGTGTAGCAAGCCTCAGAGAGTTGATTTGTATTATTCAAGCTGGTGCATCCGTGCAGGTGAATTGTTTTCCTTCAATTACTCTCATTTTTCAACATTATAAATATGAGAAATTCTGTGGGGAATGGGAACTGAATGCAGTGAAACCTTCTTGCTACCATTTTTTTTTTTTTGGCAAGTTTTAACGCAATAATTCCTTTGAAACAGTTGAATCAAAGAGAGGGAATGGTGCAATGCAGACAGCATGTGAGATTCTCTTGTTTCACCATGAGGATATGAGTATACCTTATGAGATTGCAAAGCTTGGGATTCGCCAAGGAATGTGGGGATGTGTAAAGAGAATTGAACCTGGACTTCGAGCATATCAGAAAGCTAGAGCTGCTGGAGAGCCATTGTCTCAGAGTGCTATGATGGCCCAAATTAACACCAAGGTTGGTGATAATTTTGTTCGATCATTAGAGTCCAACAGCAATGAATCAGATATTGTGGAAGCTGAGGAGAAACCTGCGAGAAACCATGTAGCAAAATTCTTTATTCTTGGCGGGGCAGTGGCTCTGGCTTGTACTCTTGATCAAGGGCTGCTGACCAAGGCTCTTGTCTTTGGTGTTGCACGTAAGTTTGTGGGGCAGAGGAAGACATTGTAGCATCTGTTGTTTCTCGATGTCCTCCGCTTGGCCAATGTGATTATTGGGCTCACCTGTTTTGCTGTATTCAAGCGGAGGAAAAGAGGCGATTCAACCGCTAGCAGAGGCAGATGCCATCGAGACTGAACGGCAGATGAAGAACATTCCGATGTACATATGTGCTGCCAGCTGTAGGATGATGAGAGGGAACAGAGCGAATATTTTTATTCACATTTTGGAAAAAAAAAAGTCCAAGTATATATAAATTTATTTCATGTAATCTTCTCTATCAGGCAGGCATGTAGAAATATATGCCCATCAAAGGGCAATTACTTTAACAAGTTTATTCTGGCGAGCTCAAATTCCTGACAAGGGTATAAGAAAATTGAATATTTATCAGACTATATTCTAATACATATTCTGATGTTGGAATTGGGATATTCTTGGATTGGGTTACAGACACGGTGTGTGCTTGTTAATCCAACTGATGTTAGCCCTGAGCGCTGTATGAAACGACGATCCAAGTTCCTTTTTTTTCTTGGTTTAATTCTGAATTGCCTCTTGTTGTTGTTGTTGTTGGTTTAATTCTGAATTGGAGGTGCCTGTTTCTGATGCATGTTAGCAGGCTGCCTTCTGAATTTTGTCTGATTTTCAGACCGATTTGATTATCATGCCTGCAGTGCTTGCGACCCCAAATTGTTTGAACATGCCTTAAGTTCCGTGTTGCCAAAGTATAGTTATTCGACCAACAACCTTTCCCAATAACTTCATTTGCCATGAGGATGAGTATTTCCTCAAATAATAGTTGTGTTTTCTAAGATAATTCAATGTTTTGATCAGAATATATTTTACAATGTTTAACAATCATGTACAGACACCAGTGCCATCAGTTGCTTAACTAGAACAGGACTGGTGTCAACCAATCGTGATTATTATGCTATACATACCAGCGCTCCTGTAAATATGTCATGCTTCACATTTTACATGAATCAGAGATTCGGAGCTTTGTATCATAACCTGTACGCTCTGTACAAGAACCCCTCATAAATTAATCACATCAAAATTTTCTACCATAAACTACTCTAACATTGTAATACATCCTCCAGGGTCAGGCTTCTATGCCCTCACCTTGGATTAGATTCCTCCTCGCTCAAACCGTAGTCTCAAGTTGTGGGATTTGACACCATAGACTTCACAACAGTTGACCTTTCTGAGAACCTGCAGAAGATTCAAAAACATAAATAGGAATACAAAAAACAGAGATTGAACCAATAGAAATCCATGGAAGCCTATGTCAATGAAATGGAGAGTGAACTCACGGGGCACAAGTGGTTTTTGTGGAAGCCGGTTTCCTATTTGTTTCGATTTCTGTTCCTTCATTTGCCATATTTTCTGGGGTTTCTTACTTCTAGCTGAATGTTTTTTGGGCTCCCCTACCAGAATGGTCCTCTTCTGTATCTTTTCATGGTATATAGCTGGTGGTGAAAGTTTCAATGGAGGTACAGTTTCTATATGCAAGGATTTTTGCGCTTTCTGAAGATTATTCAGTATTTCATACTGCAAAAGAAAATATTCATGTGTCAGATATTTACTAGAAGAGATATTAGCAGTGTAAACATCATTTAAATGGCTATAGCCTGTAATAAAAGATTACTTTAACCTTTAGGACATACATTTTTTCTTAAAAAAATGACTAGTGAGATCATCTGAACATAAACATACCCGTGACATGTGTTGAAGCCCACGATATTTGTCAGTGTGATCTGCTTCATGGACATGATGTATGCCATGTAATACTTCATTTTCAGATCCGGAATAATTCACAAGAGCAGTTTCAGATATTGTCGATTTGTTTCTGGCTTGTGTGGTACTCACTGAGAGACAGATAGGGCATCCATCTTTGGACTCTCTATTGGATGATCTACTTTGCTCAGACTCACAATGAAGATGCGTTGCATGCCCACAACTGAATAACCGTATAGCCGAAACAGCTCCTTCTTTAGAAAGTGAGCAGTTGCATATGCAACATACAAAAGTCTGAGGGGCAAATCCATGGCAAACTCCTCTCTTGAGTAAGCTCAAGGTATAAAAGGAGTCATCCTCAATTACTGACTTCGCTGTTTCCTATAGGTAGGTGGATAAAGCATCAGTGAAGCTGGAAGCCTGGAAAGCTTTCTCTATCAAATAAAATATGCAAAGAAAATCAGCAAATAAAAGGATCAAGACTTGAACAGAGTTAATTGAGCACAATAAAACTAACCTTTTCAATATCTCATTACGAACAATGATCATATTTTAATTAAAAAAAACAATGATCATATAAGCGACAAAAAATATCTAATTTAAGGCTTTTAGGGGTAATAGAACAATGAATTCATAACCGGAATAACCTACTGATTGTCATACCAGTATTCTTTTTTCATAAAGATACATAGACAACATTTTATGTATCACAAGCTTGAAGTCACCAAACTCTTGATTCCCATTGTCAGATAATAGTTTTGCCATGATTGCTGGTAAGGGTATATAGCCAGCCATCGCCTCTATTATTTCTCCAACAAATTTTGAAAATGTCTTCCGCAGAGTATTCAAACAACGTTTTTCAGAAGATATGCTCAATTGTTGTGATTGACCTTTTCCCTTTGGCTGTTTCATTCGTGTTTCACACCCGGACCCAGCATACTTTTCATATACATCCTTGCTTGCGTACAACTTTTTAAGTGGCTCTGTGAATCTGAATCAACAACAAAACAAAAGATAATTCATCATAAAAATCGACAAAATTCTGCCACTGTTTGCAATCGTGATAACAGGCTAATATGGATATTATGCACAGGTATTGTGCTCACTATTACTCCACAGGATAGAACCATTAAAAGATAATGCAATTAACTACAGCCAAAAGTATCAAGACTGACTAAACAGAAATAGTGTCGATGCCAAAAAAAATGCAACAAGCATTAAAACTGTCATGCAATTTTCATGATAATTATGTTATATCTGAAGAAAGTAATATATTAGCATAACTTACAAGTCAAGCAGTTGGAACCAAAGGGACTGAGACTCCTCTGGATCCAAGCGCTGTGAATTCCTTTGGCAGAGTCCAATGGAGGCATGTAACACATCAAGAACAGGATGAGCCTAGCAAAAATTGAACATATGAGTATGTTTATACCAATACAGCATAGTTACAAATCAGAACAAGAATTCAATTAGGTACAAGGGATACACCTCAAACACTTCTAGAACAATGTCTAGTTCCTTAGTCTCGGAAATACTTTTTGATCCAACATCAGAGAATGTGTTTTCCACAGAAGAGATAAATTGGTTGATTTTCTCATCAGCTCCAGCTAGAATAAGTGCAAGAGCACTTCCAACATCACCAACCCTCTCTTGCAAAAATGCTGCAGCATCTGTAACTCCATAATCTAGACAAAGATGCAAACACCGCTCCAATCTGTAACTGTCAAAAGTCTCCAGGAACTTCAAAACTGACCTTGGTTCATACTGACACAGAAGCTGTAAAGACGTGTGTTCAATTAACTGATAGGGTTCCCTTACTGTAAATTTCTCAAAAAAAAAAGAAGACAGGGTAAAGATAAAATGAAATACTAGTTGTGATCACTGAAGTTACTTTCTATTTCACACATTTTCAGTATTTTCATAAAGAACAATTTTGCATCCCTGCAGAAATCTAACAAAAGTGTAGTATTCACTATTCTTCTTAGAAAAATAGACAAGCAAAGTTCTAAAATTAGCAAGAAATGTAAAAACACTCGGATTCCAAAGCTCCACATCGTCACATAACCTGCAAATATTATGTAGACTAAACGTGGTAGATTTGAAGTAAAAAAAAAAGAACACTGTCACTGATTCTGAGTTTTCACCATAAAATCACATCAGAGCTCTTTCTTGGAAATTAGCAATGAATTCTAAGACCTGAACTAAACAAGTATTCAGAACTCTGAATATACAGTGATTTATAAAATGCTCCATGCCATATAAAAGTTACTAAAGTTCAAATCTGTCAAGACACTTACCTCAAGATATAGTTCAACTAACTCATCATTGATGGAAACAGGATTGTGATCTAACTTGGTGAGATTTGATAACCTCTGCAGATAACCTTTGATATCAGTGGAAGAGTAGTGAAGTTCAACAGTTTGACTGTTTCTGACACTGAGATCCTTGAAGTCAAGTTTTCCTGACAAGTGTACTTCAATAGCAGTTTTCAAGAAAAGAAAGAGGCTGTTTCGATCAGAATGAAGCTCTGCAAATATTTGCTGGACCTCATCACAGAAATGATCAATGACCAAGACAAATGCATATTCCCTGGAAAATTTCAGACAAGAGAGTGTGTATATTATATTGGAAGACAAACACACCAGAATATGATTTAGTCAGTAAAAAAATGCAACTTTACCTGCTTAGCTTAACTAGCTCAGGAAAACGAGATAATACTGTGGAACGAAATGACAAAGCTTTATCACCAGACAATTCAGATAACCTTTTATTGATGAAGATAAATGCATGGAATGGTTCCTCTTTATCCTTCATGTAACTATCTAATGCTGATAAATTCTGATTTCTGGTCATAAATATCAAGCCACAGGCCTGCCCAGCAAGAAGAAAATCTTACTCACAGGATGTTTATTTTCATGAATGAGTGGTTCGGTAACATCGTAAAGTGATTTAACAGGACAGTGGTAGCAAACCTGATGAAAATGGGCATCTAAACAGAGATTCAAGACAATATCAGAATTCCAGTCCTTTTGGGGAACTGCATTGAAGAGTTGAAGGACTTCCTTTTCTTTTTCTTCTCGTGTTCTTATATTATCATATGACGAAGTGAGATAAGTAAGAATGTGCATAACAACTCTTTTAGAAGCAGTAGCCCTTTTGTGAGAGACAAAAAAGGATACAAACTCGATTAGATAACCAAACTCTTTCTCTGAAGGCCAACATTCAGACTCAGCACTATCCGTAATAATGGACTGAGTCACCTCATTTTCTAAGCCAACAATGTAAATGATGGAGTCAACTACATTTTGTAACATAGTATTTTGAATCTCTGGCCCTCCAGCGTCAATACCATCTTCATCCTCTGAGGCGGATGTACTATTAGTGCTTGAAGGCTCATCTCTAGGTTCTAAACTGTCCTGTGGAAAAGCACATTTGAGAACATCCAAAGTAGCTTCTGTATCCATCCATAGCAGATAGCATATTTTTGGGCATTTTCCACAAGAAGCATTAAAACCCTTAAACACTTCAGAAGTTAGCGGCTTAGACTCCTCAAGCAGAAATTGCAAAAGTTCTTCTCTGACTGAAGGAAGACGGGGTTGGGGAATTATACCGTGCCCTGAAAAAGAAATCGTATGAGAGCATCCCATTGAGTTCTATTTACAGTATAAAGCATTGTCGTGTAGAAATTTATCTCTGGTTGTATAGTTTGTAGAGCAACATAATATATATTTTCAGTCCTACAAACGATCTTGCAGAGTGAAACAACATCTACATGATTGAAAAACATCAATCTTGATCATTCGCACTTCCTAAATTATGAAATCAAATAAGCTTTCAACTAGTATTACTAACTAATTTCATAATGTTAATTATAGGCCACCCAGGAGATCAACAGCACACGAGGGACATAATTTCTTTTCCAAATACACACTAAACTGGCATTGAGTTGATGGAACTGGTAATAACGTGCCACAAAGGGAAGAGACAATAACCTGGAGGAAAAGCCAGGCCCTGAAAGCAATATTTCAGATAAACAAGCATCCTGTAGCTGTTCCAACAAACAAAGAACTTAGGGCAGTGAGATAAAAACTTTCTATTTGGTACAAGTAATAAAATAAACCTGGTTGGAATATATAAAATTCATGTATTGCACAGGAATATCTAGCAAAGAATACTTATCTTTGATCATCAATATCTACAAAGCATATTTTCTACTAACAACAAAATTATGACCACATGAAAGTATTTTCAAATCAAATCCAGTGAAATCAAATTTTGTATCACGAGATATAAAACTTGGCAAATCATTAGTAAAATATCGAAAGGTTTGAATCTCCAAGCATCTTTGAATTTCAAATGGAGGGGATATAACGTAATCATTGCTTCTTATAATCAAGTGCATTTGCAACTTTCATCTTTTAAAATGAGGCGACTATCAACCTTCATTTGATTTTATTATTTAAACTAAAATGAAAGCCAGATAGATAAGAATTAGACTGCTCAATAAAATATTCCAGAGCACACTTTTTTCAATAACTTTTGAATATTGAGACTATTATCAGATCACATAGGAACAAGAGGACTCCAGTAATATCTTATATTTGAGAATAGTGCTTGGCATTCTCTGGGGAAGTTTCATAAGAACATTAATAGTTAGAGCGTGACATACCAAGTAGAAGCAGCATCTTTTCTATTGGCATTTTGAACAACTGATAGAAGTTCCTCTAGAGGTGTACGGAAATCATTCAAGCCTTGGTTAAATAAATAGATGAGTGCACCATATAACCCGTGCTCACGACACAGTCTGACTACCTGCATACAACACAAGCAAAACACTTTGTGTTGGTAAACTTAAGCAATACACAGTTCAAACTGCACATATAAAATAAGAGGAGATTCAATAAAAACACGAAAACGTTCTTAACTCAGTCAATGTAGGTGAACATGTCTGACAAGGCAATACAGAGGGATGTCGTACAATAACATGAATAAAAATATTATACATACCTGATTAAAATCCAAAGAAGAAATATCCATATGAAGAATGCATTGTTCAACTCGCTGCAACCATCCTTTGCTACTATAATGCTCCACTAGCGCTTGCATAATCTGCAAATAAGATTGGAATAATTGCATATTCATTTTTAGATTTGTGTGCTATCAATTATGAGTCCTGGTGTTGCTCACCTCAGGTGGCAAAGAACCAAGCATATCCTTCAATATATAGGGCTCTAGTACCTCCAGAAATATACCTGTCCATTCCATTTCAACAATGTAAAGGCATGCCCCATCCCATAAGCCAGCATGTATCTTAACATGTGCAATTTGTCCTAGATTCCGCATAAGACAAAGATAAAATATGCCTATAGTTTCAGAGTGCAAACAAAACAATTCTAAGAATAGAAGGAAACAAAAGAAAGTGTTGGGCCATATGAAACATGAGAATACAGGTTAAAAAAAATATTCTGTGTCAATTATGTGAGCACGCAATTCTAGTTTATGGACAAGTTCAAATAAGACTGATTAAACAGCAACTTAAAAAGAATATCCTCCATACAGTGTTTCAGAAGGCATGCACAAAATAAAGTTCAGAGTTAAACCAAAATGAAGGTTACTCATTGTGTGTACTACCTTCACTTTGTGCAGCAACAAACTTTGAGAAGACTGTATCAAAAAGGATGTCATTACGTCCAATGTGGACACAATACTCAACTGCAACACCCCCTACACGAGCATATTGCTCCTCTCTTTGCGTCATCAAAGATCTATCAGTCTCTATCAGGCCATCTGAATCTCCCCCTTTCCCGGTATGATTTGACATGGCAATTGAAATATATTCAAAGACATAGCTTATATAAGATAGCAGCAACTCTACTAAGTATGGCATTATGGCTTCTCTAATAGAATCAACTGTTCTCGGCAGATCAACGACACCCTGTGTTTGACCATCATAAAGCCTCATCGCCATGTCTAGAGCACCCATCCAATCACCAGCCCTCTTTAGTGCTTCAATGCGTTCTTTCCATGGAAGAAGTCTTGAAACTGTGAAAAAGGTCGGCCCAAGAATATATACAGTAGCACCTCTTACTGCAACTGAATTGTTAAAATGCCTCTCTGGGTTACCAAATTTATTTGAAAAATAAGTATGATGCAATATAGTGTCATCAAACACAAGGCCATCAGGAACAAAGGTGGTTCTGCGTAGCTCACTGCCATCTTTAGAAAACAAACACAGCTGTCCTCTCAAATTAAGGACAACTAACATCTGAGAGTAAGAAGAGTTATTAAATTTTGCAACCAAGTAGAGAACATAAATTAATAAATTACAGAACAAGAGCCTTTTGCATACCTGGTCATCTAACCAGGCAACACCAGCAGCTGAACTATCAATCTTCCAATCCTTGTGTTTAACTATCTTTGATTTAACAAGCATTGCCACTTGCACTTGACGGTCCCATGCAAGTGCAAGCCATGATACTCGTCCTTCATCTAAATTATTATCATAGTTTAGTTAGCAGTATTCAAAAAAAAAAAAGTAACAGAGAAGAACCAGTCAAAGCTATGAAAGAAGGCCTAATCTTACCGAGTGATACTGAATCGCTTGAGGATGATGTGTATTTCCATGCCGCGTAAGCGATGGAACCCTCTCGTGCTCCCTCTGGTCTAGAGAAGGTTTCAATATGGTCAACATGATCAATATTGGTACGGAGTCTAACCTAGCAAACAAACCATGAAACATTATGCTCAGTCCATGATTTCAAATATTAATGTCATAACATATTTGGTAGCAAAATAATAATAAATAACTAAGTTCGTATAAAGGTGTCCAGAAATAACCATACCACAAGAGCATGCTGATGCATAATGAACATGACTACAACACCATCCTCTGCTGTAGAAGAACTTTCATTGAAAAACTTCCATCCAGTATCTACTCCAACTACCCCTCCAACAACACCTCCCATCATGCTGCCAAGACCACCACCAGAGGAAGTTGTTTGGTTTGCCTGGGCAGATGAATTACTAAAACCAACTGAATCATCCAATACAAGGGGGCAAGCTGAGAGCACAACTCCAGTATTTCCATCAAAAAGGCGCTGGGAAATTGTAGGTAGGTTTCATCAGATTGACATGAAAATCGTAGGGCTAGACGCAATGTGAGGGGAAGGTGTTTCTTCATACCTGCGTTCCTTTGACAGTCAAGCGATTAATTACGGGGATAATGGAAAATGTATGCAATAGGACTACCCCTTTTGAATCACCAGTGATGGCTTTAGATTGGCGGATAAAACAAGCATGCACAACCGGCGCTGTATGCTCACCGTATATGACTTTTGCTACTGCAGCTTTTTGTACATCCCAAATTGTCATATGACCATCACCATATCCTACTAGAAGAAGATCTCCTTGCTGGTTGAAGCACATGGCAGTCACTGGTGACTGAGTCTTCTCGCCTTGGTTCCAAAACAACAGTATCTGAAATTTCAAAACATTGTTTATAAGCCCAAATATCAACTCATATAATTTATATTGTTCAAAATCACTAATATACAGTAGCTTCCCAAATATCTTCCACTCGTCGTACAACAACACGTTTCGTATCGATTCCTTGGATTACTAATAATGTGCGCGAACAACATCTTATGATTACTGTGGAAAAACATAGGTGCAATATGTACAGTTTAGCAGCTAAGAAATAAATGCATTAGCTTGTAGGCCGAAACTTTTCTATCTAAATGCTTTCTTCAGATGAAATGTCAGTACAATAATGGACACCGCATATTCGCCTACAAAGTTGCCTAATAAACTATATTCAAGTTCAGATTATTGGATCTTTGAGATGCAAGTTCTATCCTAATCACAATAATTCATTTGCAGAACGATGATGCACAAATACAACAGAATCACTACAGTGGCAGAAGTACAACAATATTTCGGTTATTCATCCCACCGTCCGCATCAAGACAAGCAAGCTAAGGCTTCCACTGAATTATCACACCAAATGATATGGAGATGCAAAGCAATTCTAATGTTCTCAAAAGAATCATCTCAAAGTTCATACATAACAGCATGATGCTGCATCATCTTGAAGTCGAAACCTTGAAATATACATGTATCAGGAAACAAATAAGTATAAATGGCACTAGTAACAGTGACTAACCTTTGTGTCTGTATCATTAGCTTGATGAATTGGGTATTTACTTGGAATTATGACAACAGCACCTTTAGACGTGCCCATTGCTATAAAGCTCCTATGAACTGCAAGCACCTGGGGAGAACCATGATCCGTCCTAAACGATGGTGATGCCATGGCACGAGATACTGGGTTGTCCATCTCAATTTGCATGTAACCGATTGCTGGTGGGCCCTTTCCTATTCCCTCTAGCTGCATAGGTTGTGCAGCTGCTCCCTCCTCCCAGTGCTGTCCGAATGAGGCTTGTCTCTTCTCAAGCTCCTCTGCCCACTCCAATGGCTTTATTGATGCCTTCAGCTTCTTCTCTGAATTTTTTTCAAACTTCCTGTTAATTTCCAACTGCTCCATCCTCTCTTCAATCACCTTATCAATGATGCTATCTGATTCCACTTGCTCTTCCATGACACTGCTGGATGATTCAACTTCCTGATCATCATCAAAACTTTCCTTGGACACAATATCGATTGGATCCACATCATGAACAGGTTCCATATAATCATTATCTGCAATGTAGTTGTCCTCATTTTCCTCATTGACATCCCCGCTTTGATCCATAACTTGATCAGTTTCTGTGAAAGTACCATCTTCCGTCATCTCCTCGAGCCCACTGAATTCCCCCTTTACTACAGGATCAACAGCAGTCGACTCAAGGATATCGGTAGGCTCAGAATTCTCCCCAGTTCCCACTTGATCATGTTTCTCCTCCTCCTCCTCCTGCTCCAATCCTTCCACCCCACTCCCATTTGTCGCCTGCTCAGCTGTCTCAGCGACCGCTTCCACATTCCCCTTTTCTTCTACATCCGCTTCCAAGCCTCCAGGGGAAGGCATCTCCTCAGAGAAGTCGGATCCGCTGCCATCCTCCAGGAGCTTCTCGATGGGCGCCGACGCTGATCGGCGGGACTTAATGGCAGCAGCATGCGGCGTGAGGACCGCGCGGGATGCTGCGGCGGCAGCGGCTAGCGCGGCGCCAGGCTTGGGACTGGGGCGGACGCCGCGGAAGAGCGAGGGCAGAGGCTTCGACGAGGACGCACCGTTGCCCGAGAACGTTCTCGAGACGAGGGAAGAGACGGTGTCCGACGGCGAGGCGGATGTGGATCTCCTCGGC
Organism: Zoysia japonica; assembly: GCA_001602275.1. Classification (NCBI taxonomy): domain Eukaryota; kingdom Viridiplantae; phylum Streptophyta; class Magnoliopsida; order Poales; family Poaceae; genus Zoysia; species Zoysia japonica. Next base: position 2,595,102 of record BCLF01000037.1, read on the forward strand.
GACGCGGATGCTGACGCTGACGGGGAAGGAGAAGCCGGCGGCGGCGGCGTTGGGGCTCGGAGAATAGCTGGGGCTCTACTGCTGGTACTGGGAATAGGGGCGGACTCGTCGGAATCGGAGTCGGAGGAGGAGAGGAGGAGGAGCAAGTCATCAACGGCGCGGCGGTGGTCCGCATCGGCGTCAGAGGCTGTGGACGAGGTCGGAGAGGAAGGCAGGAAGGCATCTAGGTCGAGCTCCTGCCGCAGCGGTGGCTGCTGCTGCGACGCCATCGCCGGCGACGACGGCAGGGGGTCGTCGTCGTCGTCGCCGTCGCCGTCGTGTCGAAGGTTCCGCTGGGTGCTGGTAGTTTGCTTCGCCAGTTCGTCCGGCCACGGCCGGTAGGAAATGGGCCTAGGCGCGTTCGACTGGGTCGATACGATGCGTTTTCAGGCCCAAAGTTTACTGGGGCGATACGAATAGATACTACAGCTGCTGGACCGTATTTTACTGAGTGGGCTTTCTCGTCCCAGGGCGCCGCCGCCGAGTACGGCGCCGAGTGGATGGCGGCGTTCACACGGGTTTCGCGTGGACCGGGTGGTTGAGATTTTATTTGTTTAAAAAAAATATGATCAATAGATTTTTTTTTTTGAGAATAATATGATCAATAGATTTAAAAATAACAATTTACCCTTGGGCGTACGGACGCTAACGCAGAAGGGAAACGTCGGCGAGGGGTTTAAGCGCAACTCGGGAGAAGTTTCTCAACTTTTATATTTTTTCAGTCGCAAAAAAAAACTTTTATATTTTTTCCACAAAATTTACTTGCGATTTCTGCAGCAGTCCTGGGTTGTGTTGCTGGTGAATATACAGTGCTGGCGAGAGGGACATCATCGTTGTCTAATCAAAGGTTCTGTGCATAAGGTTGATTTATTTGAAAATACTGTAGTTTATATATATATAAACCTTTTCCAGACCACCCCTCCCTGATCATATCCAAAAATAGATTATTCCGGTGACGTATCACGCGACTATATTATTTCATGGTTGAGAATTTGCAGGACGGCCTACAACCACAGACATCGCAATCTAAAAGATTAAAGCCATACTCCTGCTACATTACACAGTCTACACTGCACCCCGTGATAGACTACTCGTAGGTTTAATTATCAACAATCATGCTAGCTTTAGAAGCGACATACAGTATATTTCTTTGTAATAACAAAATGCGAGACGACACGTTATCATGTACTTCACATGCTGCACGTCCAATCCAGCAATTATTTTTCAGCCTTTTTATCTGTGCAAGTGCAGGGCCAAGGCCAAAATGTGCCAACCAGAGCGTGTGCTGTAGCATTTACTAATTCGGCTCATGGTTCGCGCGCTGAAATCAACGGATGAGATTTATTATAGTACTGTATTCGACCGACTCTATTCAACTGTCCAAGAACGCGCAATAGCTGCATGCCTTTATAAACCCAATTGGCCCCGCACGATCCATGGCACACTTCAGACTTCACTCGACACAGCCAAGCGACCAACCAACAACACTAGCTCGATCGATCGTGCTGCCTCACGGTCGTATACGTGCGACTGCCCCAAAAATTAAGCTATATATAGATACTGGCATGCAAGGGCGCCGTAGACCGACGATGACGCCGGTGTCTTCTTGCCTGCTCGTCGTGGCCCTCATGCACGGCCTCATCGTGTCGTCGCCGTCGGTTTACCTCGCCGGTGCCACCGCCCCTCCGGCGGTGGTCCGGTGCTCCAAGGCCGGCAATGTTGATTGCACCGTGACCAACGCGTACGGCGTGTTTCCGGACCGGTCCACGTGCCGGGCCGCGGCGGCCGCGTTCCCGGCGTCCGAGGGCGAGCTCATCGCCGTGGTGGCCGACGCCACGGCGTCGGGGACCAAGATGAAGGTGGCCACGCGGTTCTCCCACAGCGTGCCCAAGCTCGCCTGCCCCGGCGGCGACCGGGGCCTCATCATCAGCACCAACGCCCTGAACGCCGTCGTCGCGGTGGACGCCGGAAGAGGGGAGGTCACCGTGGAGAGCGGCGTCACGCTGGCGCAGCTCATCGACGTCGCGGCCAGGGCCGGGCTGGCCGTGCCGTACACGCCGTACTGGCTGGGGCTCACGGTCGGCGGGCTGCTGGCCACGGGCGCGCACGGGAGCTCCGTCTGGGGGGAGGGCTCCGCCGTGCACGAGTACGTCGTCGGGATGAGGGTCGTCACGCCGGCGCCGCCCGGTGAGGGGTACGCCAAGGTGAGGACGCTCGTCGCCGGCGACCCCGAGCTCGACGCGGCCAAGGTGTCCCTCGGTGTCCTCGGGGTCGTTTCGCAGGTCACTCTCGCGCTGCAGCCCATGTTCAAGCGCTCGGTCAGGTTCGACAGGCGCGACGACACTGACCTGGCGGAGCGCGCCGTGGCTTTCGCCCGCGAGCACGAGTTCGCCGACGTCCTCTGGTACCCCGGCCACGGCAAGGCCGTCTACCGCGTAGACGACCGCGTGCCTGTTAACACGTCCGGCGACGGCGTCAACGACTTCATTGGGTTCCGGCCAACTCCCACGCTGGCCATCCAGGCCAACAGGCTTGCAGAGAGCGGGGCGGAAGCTACAGAGAATTCCCGTGGCAGGTGCCTGACCGCGGCGGCTACGACAACCGCGCTCGCCGCCGGGAACTACGGCCTAATGAAGCGCGGGCTACTGGTGCCGCTCCCCGGCAGACCCGTGGTGGGATTCCAGAACCGGATCCAGTCCTCGGGGCGTTGCCTCACCGGGCCGGACGACGCTCTGCTCACCGCGTGCCCCTGGGACCCGCGCGTCTCCCACGGCACCTTCTACTTCCAGTCCGGCATCAGCGTGCCTCTCTCCAAGGCGGCGGCGTTCATCCGCGACGTGCAGCGGCTCCGCGACCTGAACCCCGACGCGCTGTGCGGCGTCGAGGTGTACAACGGCATCCTGATGCGGTACGTGAAGGCGTCGACGGCGCACCTCGGCAAGCCGGAAGACTGCGTGGACTTCGACCTGACCTACTACCGGAGCCGCGACCCGGCGAGGCCGCGGCTGCACCAGGACGTTCTCGAGGAGATCGAGCAGATGGCGCTGCGCAAGTACGGCGGCCTGCCGCACTGGGGCAAGAACCAGAACGCCGCCTTCGAGGGCGCCGTCTCCAAGTACGGCGCCGCAAGGGTGGCCGCGTTCGCGGCGGTCAAGCGCGCGTACGACCCCGACGGCCTGTTCTCGAGCGAGTGGAGCGACAAGGTGCTCGCCGGCGGCGGCATGAGCGTGGTCAGGAACGGGTGCGCTCTCGAGGGCCTGTGCGTGTGCTTCAAGGACTCGCACTGCGCGCCGGACAAGGGATACTTCTGCCGCCCGGGCAGGGTGTACAAGGAAGCCAGGGTGTGCCGGCACGAAGATGATTTTTAGTCAGTATTAGTGTTATTCGGTGGTCATTAATTTGAGCTAAGAGCGCGCCCGCGCGCGTCCGTATATTTTTTTTGCAAAAACAAGAAGCGTATATCCATTGTTTTTGGGGTGTTTTGCTCCAATATGAATAAGATTCTGGTAGCACGGCGTTGTTTCTGAGTATCTTTCATCATCAATTCATCCAACGTTCTGTAGCGTCAAGTTGAAAGAATTTTAATCAGAGAGCGCCCCACCATGACAGTCCGTTCTCCAGGCAACATGATTTCTTCTCAAAACTAAAGTATGATAGTATCTACTATATATAGCAGAACACGTCTTACTAACTCAACGACATATCATGCATCATGATCGATCTCTTGGTAGCATGCATATCTGCATTGTTCATCCTCCCGTGGCACTCCTGAGACATTATTCATATTTGGCACCACGTACGCGACGTACCGGCCGGGCATGCAGCCTTTTTATTTTATGATTAATTTGATACATGTTGTTATAATTTTGTGAAATTTAAAATATGTTATTCGAGCTCACGTGTCATTTGTTTACAGGATCATATGTATTATTGACACATCAATGTTATATTTTAAAGTTTGGTACGTATCAAATTCGTCGACGACGTCGCGAGGCCGCGCGAGTTGCCGGCGTCGAAGAAGACGCGCACGCGCTCGGGGTTGTACCCGGGCGGCACGTCGGCGCCATACGGGATCACCTCGATGGCCACGTCTGGCCTGTCCTTGTTGATCTGCATCACCGCCGCCGTCGCCGGCCACCCTACCACCTCCGGCCACGACGCCTTTACAACGGTCATCGTCTTCTTATGGTCGATCGATCGATCGATCACTCCCTTTATCAACCTGTAACAGGAAAGATCTCGATGGCTTATTAACCTGTAACCAAGCAAGTAGAGCTAGCAAGCTAGCGGGATATATGTTGGGGATAACAATTTGGTATGTATAGAGCGAGAGTTAGCGTTGACTGTTAAGCATGCATTGGTAGCCACGCCATCGCATTGCGCTGGAACGGCAGGCGTACGTGCTTTGTTTAAAATCCTTTTGTATAGTTCCTTGTTCGACAGCGGGAAGCACGATTAGCTGCGGTATCTAATGTAATGGCCTGCAATTCGATCGTATCAAAAATATGTTCCCTAGGGCCAACGCATGGAATCTTCTCTCTCTGGAATGCATGGAAAGTATCAGTTAGACTCTTCATTCGAATACAAATATAAATTTTTCAAATTCAAAATTTATCATTTTTCTGCGTGAGATATCAGACAGAGAAGTACAGATGCATGCACTTCTTCAGGCAAAATGCCTCAATTCAATCGATATAATTTTGCTACCTTTTTTTCCTTCAGTACTGTTGATTGTTATTGTTTCGTCGCTCTTCCTTGAGCTAACTCCACCTTGCTTTATTTGCCCCCGGCTTCAGTCTCAGTGTTGACCTGAATTTATTCGGTGCAGACCAAACTCTCATGTCCATCAGATCCCGAGCTACTCCTATCAACTCCACCGCTCGCCAAAACTGACTAGTTGATCAGTCATACTAGTCGACTAGTCAATGCACATTCTATCCTTGACTAGTTGATCATTAATTTCTAGCCAACACTATTCAGTTGAATAGTACTGTTCCTTGACTAGTTGATCTCTCAGGAATTTGACTCTCTTTTTTTTACAGTAATGCACGTCAGTTCAACACACACGATACTATCTTAAGAAAATATATATATGCATGCACTATATATATACTCGCATCGATCGTCGACCTCGCACCTGCGCAGATTCAAGAAAAACAAACTCGTGCCTTCGCATACACGATTTGTGGTAGAGATTCAAAATTGCAGCTGAATCATCTCATTTGGCTAGAGCTTATTTCAAGCGGCCATTTGATTTTGTTTGAGGAACTCAAATTCCCATTTGAACACGTACTGCTGAATCGGGCCATGCATCGTTGTATTTGTTTTTTTGTCGCAGAACACTTGGGCCGAAACTTTCGGGCCTTTTCTGGACTTGCCAAGCGGCCAGTTCTCCGCCGCGTCAGCTCGGCCCGATGAGGACGCTAAACCCATCGCTATTTGCGCGCTTTTTTTTATTACGAGAATTAGTTTTTTTTACGTGAATATTTACGCGCTTCGGAGATCGCCGACGTTGAGTGAAGTGGACCACGGCTCTCGGCGGTGAATATGCTGAGCCCATCAATCATTTCTGTTCATTCGATCCTGCAGCTTGGTGACCGGCGCCAATGGAAGCACGTCGTCCGGCGACAAGCCGAGGAACAGAAAAACTATGGTGATAATCCTCTCGTTCACTTTTGACTGCCCCACCGTCTGGTAGTGCGCGGCGGCGACAACACAACTTCATCCATCTTTCGATCAGAATCAGATCATCCATAGTGTCAAAGAACTAATATATGGTGACACGTAACATAACACATAATTTCACTGGTAATGAAGGATTACATATATAATTCCATGATGATAAAGTAGAGGGCGGGTGTTGTGTTCTTGGGGAAATTAAGCAAAATTCAGATCGATTGGGTGGCCGGGGATAGTACTTGATATATACAAATGCAGCATGCAGGCGAGACGTGGCTACCCGACGACGGGGGTCCTGGCGACTACCATTCGCGAGTCGCAGACGATGATGACGCGCTTGGGGTCGTTCCCGTAGTCCGGGGGCAGCGGCGTCGGGATCATGTAGAACGCCACCGACACGTCGGGGCGGTCTCTGTTGATCTGATCCGCCGCGTTCAGCAGCACCCACCCCACCACCTCCGGCCACGAAGACTTCTCGTCGTCCTCGGCGCCGGCGGTAATCGCCGCGGCGGCGGATCCCGGCATGGCTCTGCCCATCTCGATCTTCCTTAATTCTCTGTTGATGGAGTGCGCTGGTGTGGTGATCGAGTCACGTCTAGTCTATCGAATTTATATCGCAGGATTAAGGGACTGGATGGATAATTAACAAGCAAGCAGATCGGTATGAGCATCGTGGTGATCGTCCTCCATTTTTTTTTAGAAAACAAAGATCGTCCTCCATTTGTCCGACTCTTGTTCTAGAACTCATTCTTAATTGCCAGCAGCTGCCTCGTGGTGATGCTAAACCTTTTTTGATTGGCCGGCCTCCTGACTTAGTCGAAACTGCTTACTGCTTCAAGTTTATTATTGTTATTGGAGAGATGCTACGATGATGTTTGAGAGGTACCGGAGGTATCTCCACCTTTCAATTAAACTCAATCGTCAATTTTTAAAATTAATACTGGGCTCACCATTTTTTACTGAGTTCATCATTTTGTACATTTGACTAGATATTTTCTTATTTTTAACCATTAAATCTGATCAAATAGACGGTTGTGATTAACTTCGAGAATTATAACATCTCTCTTGTTATGCCCGTAGAAGTTTGTTTGTAGCTTTTGTTGATTGACGCTTTGATCAATGATTTTTATATATTTCGTTAAATTTAAAAACGTAGTATTTGTACTTTTAAATTCATAAAAAAATATTTTCATAATATATATAATTTATATTAAAATTAATTAAATTTATTAAAATTATTGATCAAAGTTATAGTCAACAAAAATCTAAAAATAAGGTTTTATTGAGAGACGGAGGAAGTAACAAGTACCTGTACTAGTTATTCCGCAGTATATACCCCTGATGCATGGTTTATCCCTTTGTCAAACTTATCACCGGTCATTGGCAATGCCAATCTCAGCGTGCATGCAACAAGGTCGATCGATCCAATGGCAACAAAACCTCGCGTACATTACTGTGACCGGAACGGCGTAGGCTATGCCTCTTTGATTACGACTGCTTAATACTTACCCTATATAAATGGGAAGTTATATAGGGCATGGTAATTGTAATTCATTCACAGCTAGCTCGCCGGTAGAAGGCGTTCTTGAGGCAGCTAGCGCACATAAAGATGCCAAGAATGGGATCCGACGTGCCCAAGGCGCCTTACCGCCACAAGACGTCGTGGCCGGAGCTGGTGGGCTGGCAGGACCTCGCCGCGGGTTTCAGGATCCTAGACGAGAGGCCGGACGTCACCATCGACTTCTTCAGCGTCGGCGAGACCCCGCCACCGCGCCCCCACCACCTCAAGCGCGTCATCGTCTTCGTCAACTCCGACCACCTTGTCGTCCTCCCTCCGCCCGCGTTCGGATAGCAAGAGGCTCCGATGTGATCCGCCGCTCCATATCTACTTACTACGTATACAAATTTAATATCCAACGCGTGTGCATGTATGTAGGCCTGAACTTAAGCTTGAAGCTCGCAAGCCAGTTCAACTCGCTCTCGATTTGGCTCGGCTCGGTATTGTTGTAATAATACTCAAGGACTTGACCAGTATTGTACTATCACGTGCTGTATTATATGTAAGTGAATGGGTTCTGAAAAATATGTGAATAATTGATTGTATTCCATCTCAAGTAAACGTCATACATATATAGATCGAGGTGACATCCATGCCAACCACACGGGCGTACATCAAGGAGACTACTATAATTACAATAGTCTAACACTCCCCCGCAGTCTAATCGGGAGCATCGCTAACAGTAAGGCTGGACCGAAACTCCTAGAACAATGAGGTGGGAAGATCCTTGGTGAAGACGTCGGCATACTGCGATGTTGTAGGAACATGAAGTACTCGAACATGACCGAGGGCGACCTTCTCTCGAACAAAATGGAGATCGATCTCAACATGCTTCGTCCGCTGATGCTGCATTGGGTTGCTGGAGAGATATACAGCACTGACGTTGTCACAATATACCAGGGTGGCACGGCGAGGTGGGTGGCGAAGCTCAAGGAGTAACTGACGTAACCAAGTAGCCTCGGCAACACCGTTCGCCACAGCACGGTATTCGGCCTCGGCGCTGGACCGGGATACCGTGTGCTGACGCTTGGAAGACCATGACACCAGGTTGTCTCCGAGGAACACTGCATAGCCAGAGGTCGACCGGCGAGTATCGAGACATCCAGCCCAGTCGGCATCCGTGTAGACAACAAGCTCCGTAGGGGAAGACCGGCGCATGGTCAGTCCAAGTGACATAGTGCCCTGTAGGTACCGCAAGATGCGCTTGAGAGCTGCAAGGTGTGGCTCTCGAGGATCATGCATATAGAGACAAATCTGCTGAATAGCGAAGGCAATGTCTGGACGGGTGAAAGTCAGATACTCTAGAGCACCTGCCAGGCTGCGGTACTGAGTAGCGTCACCAACAGGAGGTCCATCTGCAGATAATTTGGAGTGAAGATCAACAGGCGTGCTGCATGGTTTGCACGCACTCATCCCGGCGCGCTCTAAAATATCCTGAGTGTACTGCCGTTGGGAGAGAAACAGACCATCTGCAGAGCATGTCACAGAAATACCCAAAAAGTGATTTAGCTGACCCATGTCCGTCATAGCAAACTCACGCTGAAGAGCCCCAATAATATAGCGAAGGAACTCGGCAGACGAGGCAGTGAGGACGATATCATCCACATAAAGCAACAAATAGGCAGTGTCTGACCCTCGGCGATAAATAAATAGCGAACTGTCCGACTTGGTTTCAACAAATCCAATGGAAGAGAGATATGAAGCGAACCTGTGATGCCAAGCACGAGGAGCCTGCTTCAGTCCATACAGAGACTTGTTGAGACGACAAACCATGTCCGGACGGGAGGAATCCACAAAACCAGAGGGCTGAACGCAGTACACTGTCTCGGTGAGAGTCCCATGTAAAAATGCATTCTTCACATCTAACTGATGGATGGGCCAGTTCTGAGAGAGAGCCAGAGAGAGAATAACCCGAACTGTCGCTGGCTTGACGACCGGACTGAAAGTCTCATCATAATCCAGACCAGGGCGCTGGGTGAAACCTCGAAGGACCAGCGTGCCTTGTAGCGATCAAGAGACCCATCTACGTGCAGTTTGTGCCAAAAAATCCACTTGCCAGTAACAAGATTGATGCCGGGAGGGCGTGGTACCAGGCTCCAGGCTCCAGGTATCATTGGCGATCAGCGCATCAAACTCAGCTTGCATAGCGGAGCGCCAATTAGGATCGGACAGGGCATCACGAACGGAACGGGGCAGAGGCGACATGGGCACAGCGTGGAGGTTGAGCCGATCCACGGGCTGTGCTATGCCGGCCTTGCCGCGGGTGCGCATGGAGTGCGCGTTGTTGACGGGGGTGATGGAGATCGGCCTGGTGGCGAGCGTCCGTCCGGTGGCCGCGGCGCTACTGGCAGCAGCCTGTGTACGAGACACAGGGGCAGCAGCGCCGGCCTGGGACGTGGTTGGCGAGGTGGCGCTGCCACCAGCAGCACCGGTGGTCGTCGCGGGAGAGCTGGGCGCCCCTGGCCTAGCGCTGGGTGCACTGGCGGAGGAGGGGCAGGGCGCCCCTTGTCCAACACGCGACGCTGGAGACCGCGGCCCGGCGCTCAACGGCGCAGGAGGTGGCGTGGGCGGCTCAGGTGCCCCACGAGCGTCGGGAGGAGTACCTGCATGCACAATCTTTGCTCCAGGAATAGGAGCGGTGAGGTCACTGTCATCAAGAAGAAAGTCCAAGGCTGAGGACGCCATTGGTGAGGTAGACATGGCGGCGAAAAGAAAGAAAGATTCATCAAAAACGACATGTCTGGAGGTGATGATGCGATTCGACCCGAGCTCGAGACACCGATAGCCTTTGTGTTTCGAGGAGTAGCCAAGAAAGACACATAGGGATGAGTGGGGCGCAAGTTTGTGGGGTGCTGTGGAAGACATGTTGGGGTAACAGGCACAACCAAAAACCTTGAGATGCTCATAGGATGGCTGGGTCGAATGCAAGTGGTAGTAGGGAGTGGAGGAGGCGAGGGTTTTGGTGGGGAGCCGGTTGACGAGGTATGTGGCGGTGTGAAGTGCCTCGACCCAGTAGACCGGAGGGAGACTCGCCTGAAACAAGAGAGAGCGCAAAATGTTATTAAGAGTGCGAATGGAACGTTCGGCTTTGCCATTTTGCTGGGATGTGTAGGGGCACGACATGCGAAAGGTGACACCGTGGGAGAGAAAAAACGTGCGAGCTGGGAAATTGTCGAACTCCCGGCCGTTGTCGCACTGGACGCTCTTGATGGTGGTGTCAAATTGCGTGCGAGCATAGGCAAAAAAATTGGCAAGGGTAGAAAAAGTGTCGGATTTTAGGCGAAGCGGAAAAGTCCAAATGTAGTGTGAGCAATCATCTAAAATAACAAGATAATATTTGTAGCCTGACACACTAACAATAAGAGATGTCCAGAGATCACAGTGTATTAAATCAAAATTATTTGTAGCCCGAGAACTGGATAAACCGAAAGGAAGACAAGTGTGATGTCTGAGCTGACAAGCATGACACAAATGATGAAGATCATCTTTATTACACGAGATGACACTGGAGCTAATAAGTTTGGACAAAGCTTCACGCCCAAGATGACCAAAACGACGATGCCAAATCGAAGTGGGGGCAACGAGGAGTGCAGAGGTGCTGGTGGCTGGTGGAAAGAACGGGTAGAGGTCGCCAGAGCTATTGCACCTGGCGATCACGTTCCTGGTTTGCAAATCCTTCACAGAAAGACCAAACGGATCAAACTCAATGGAACAGTTATTGTCGGTGGTAAAGCGACAAATGGAAATTAGGTTCTTAATAATATGAGGGGAGACCAAAACATTATTAAGAACTAAATGCCGATGCGGAAAAGAAAAAGTATGTGATCCGATGGCAGTGACAGGAAGTAAGGCACCATTACCCACAATGATAGATGAAGGTGTAGATGAATTTGGGAGGGAAATGGTGGAAAGTTTACCAGCATCTGCAGTCATGTGCGAGCCGGCACCAGAGTCGGCGTACCACTCTGATGGTGCCGGTGGAGTGAGCGTCATGGTGTTG
>BCLF01000037.1:2606465-2631857 GCA_001602275.1 Zoysia japonica
AATAATATGAGGGGAGACCAAAACATTATTAAGAACTAAATGCCGATGCGGAAAAGAAAAAGTATGTGATCCGATGGCAGTGACAGGAAGTAAGGCACCATTACCCACAATGATAGATGAAGGTGTAGATGAATTTGGGAGGGAAATGGTGGAAAGTTTACCAGCATCTGCAGTCATGTGCGAGCCGGCACCAGAGTCGGCGTACCACTCTGATGGTGCCGGTGGAGTGAGCGTCATGGTGTTGAAGTTCTGCACTAGGGAATCTTGGTTCCATGAGCCTCCATGTGCGGGGTTCCATGGTGCCGGCTGTGACACCTGGTAGGCCGGCGAGGGCCCCTGGAACGCTGGCGTTGCTCCCCCGTAGGCGTACGGTGTAGCCGGAGCCATAGGCGCCACCGCTCGGGACGCCGCTGAAGGAGACGCCGTAGCCGTACTGAGGGACGGCGGTGAACGCTGGTGGTGCTTGTGGAGGATGCCCGTAGGGCCACATCTGGAGGGTGCCGGCCCAAGGGTGTGCAAATGACGGGTGCACACCCGAGGATGCGTGGCTGAAGTCGGGAGGGGCGCCAGCAGCAAGGTGCTGCTGCTGCTGCTGACCGCCACGTCCGCCGCGGCCGCGACGTCGGCCGAAACGCTGGCCACCAGTGGGTGCTCCCTGCTGTCCACCAGAGGGCGCACCGTGGGGGCGCGCAGGAGGAGTGGGCGCCCCATAGCGCGGCGCGACAGGTCACCGGTGTTTGCCGCCGGGCGTGGTGCGACGACAAGTGCGACGGGAGGCGAGGGCGGCCTCGCATCGATCTCCATCTCCTCTAGGAGGAGGTGCGTCCGAGCCTCTGTGAAGGTCGGGAACGGGCGATGCATCTTGAGAATGGACACCATGTGACGGAACTTGCCGCTCAAGCCACGGAGGAGGGTGAGCACCATTTGACGATCACCAATGGGGTCGCCGAACTCTGCAAGTGACGCAGCCATGGACTCAAGACGACGACAATAATCTGTGATCGGCGGGGAGTCTTGGCGGAAGTTGCGGAATTGCGTCTCGAGGAGGAGGGCGCGGGATTCCCTCTGACCGAAGAACTCATCCTCGAGGTAGCACCAAGCTTCGCGTGCAGGTCGCTGCCGCATCATGAGCGACTGTTGTAGATCGCCGGAGACTGTGCCGTATATCCATGTCAACACGACACAGTCGGCCTGCACCCACACCAAGTGGCGCGGCATGTTCCTCACCGTCCTCGGCATGTACGCGCTGACTCGCCACGTTCCTCCTTGAGGATGAGGCGTTCCCCATTGCAGATGAGCCTAGTGGTAATTTCTGTAGTCGCTATGGTAAAATCGTGTTGGATGGTGAACCCCTGTAAAATCGCGCGGTTCTGCCACATGCATCAACTTCTTCGGACAGTCATGCTATCATCTTCTACCTCCGGCGCCTCCCTCTGCTATCCTGGCACAGCCGCCATGCATCCGCCTGTCATATGCTACCGTCTATTAGGCCGTTGGGCTGTGGGGCTTGGAAGCTCGTCATGCTTGTTGGGCTGGTTCTAGGCCCGGCAAAAATACTAGTAACAGGGAAGCATGCAGCAGGCAGGTGCAGGCATCGAAGATGAAACAACAGAACAAAACGATCATCTTCTTCCCTGACTGTCTTCTCCCTCGGCTCCTCTCTTTCGGATTCCACTTTCCTATTCCTAACCCCCTTCTGCTGCTCCTCTATGTCCCTGTTCTATTTATCCAATGGATCTCTGAACTTTTCTTCTGTGCTTGGAGATTTTCCATGGGTTTGACCTCTGTTTTGTGAGGTTCATAACATCGTTACACTAACATCTATGTCAAGAAATAGAGTGAACGTAAAGTATGACTTTATCTATCAGATTATCACATACATGCAGCTGAAGAAATAGAAATGGTTAATTGGAGAACACCAAAAAAAAAAACCATTATAAGTGAGGCTTATAAATAGGCATACATGCACCACACAGTCGAAGTACCAGGTATGTAGATACTACGGACTCATACATGACCACCACACATATATACCAGCAGCTAGCTCTAGGTCGCCGCTAGATATGTGGCTTGAAGGTGAGACGATTGCTTGCCGATTGATATCGATCGAACGCGCTCGCTCGCTCGTATTATTCTTACAATATCGGACGCTAATATCTGAAGTAACGTACGAGAGACTCCGGCAAGGCGTATATAGATCCAGAGCCAGCACTAGCAGAGAGGCCAGGCTAAGGTACTAGCTAGCCGACGACCGGCGTGAGTGCGACCTTGAGGTTGAAGTCTTGGTGGACGAAGAGGCGGACGCGCTTGTCGTCGAAGCCCGGCGGCACCTTCGTGCCGACGACGAGCACCGGGATCTGCACGTCCGGCCGGTCGCGGTGGATCATGTCGTGGGCGTAGTGCCCCGGCGTGCCCACCAGCTCCGGCCACGACGTCTTCGCCATGTCTTCGCTCGATCTCCGGCCGCTAAGTAGGAAGGAGCTCTGCTTCCTTGCTTCCACATGAGTTAAATGTACTGGTCTATATATACATTCGCTTACAGTAGGATTCGGCATCAAGCCCGCATCGTGCAGACCGCCCTCACTTGGATTCAGTTGCCGTCTCCGCATCGTAAACTCCCAATCAAGCCTACGTTCTCAAGACGGTAATTTTCTCAGTAGAGCCGCCCGTCGATGGCCTATTTGGCTGTAGTCTGCAGAGCTCAAAACACCGAAGACATTCTTCGTTGTGGATGATAGTCTGATACTTTATACATGAGATCCATGTGTTTCGATCCATAACAAAACTTTATCCAAAAAAGTATTCAAAGCTACGGGAAAATAGGCAGAACATAGGAGTTCCATAGAAATGTCACAGGAGCCAATCCAGTTTCATTGGAACAACACAAAAATTGAAGAAAAAAAAATTCTCACATTTCAAACAGGCCTAAATCTACCTAGCTACGGCCGGTGCTCCCCGCTACGGGAGTTAAACGGGTTGTATTGCGTACTGGGCCCAAACAAACGAGCCGAATATAGGCTAGGCCACGAATATTTTTTTAATGCACAGAAAAGGGTTAATGGACAGGAGTATAAATGGGCCAAACATGTAGGGCGCACAAATTTTATCACTGGAAATAATATAAGCACACGCACAGTACGTAGATGAATCACTAGCTAGCTTCAATTTTAACCATTTGTTTTACTCAAAAATATAATATACTTTTTAAATAATTTGTAGTACCATTAGTGATATTTCAAACTCAACTAATATTTTACACATTTAAATAATTACAAATGGTGAAAATTGATGTTAAAAGTTAACAGTGTCAATATTTTAAAATCGGAAGAAATAATCAATTCAAATGAAAGAATAGAACAAACTACAGTTTAAAGGAAATGAAACATGCTGTGCCGAAGTCGGTGCAGTGCACGCCGGCGCCGCCACCAGCTGATGAGCCAAATGAGATGACCACAGCAAGCCACGCGAGAAGACGAGCGGCGCCAACCCTGGGAAGACGTCGTGGCCGGAGCTGGTGGGCGTGCTAATGACGATGGCCGCGCACCAGCAGATCAGCCGCGACGTCGCCGTGGAGGTGCTCCCGCCGGGCGCGCCCCTCATGCCGGACTTCATTCCCCGGCGGAGCGTTTTGATGGATAACAACGCCGTCTTTATCAAGACGTCAGTCATCGGATACGTATATACCATGCCCGGCGGGGATGAACGTTTTAATCAAGGTGCCGAAATTAAAGAAAATTCGTTACTTCTGATCGTTTGCAATTGAAGAACAGCGAAATAGTTGTTCCAGAGAATAGAACTACAAAGGTCCCTGCAGTCGCTACATCCATGGAGCACATAGGCTCGTGGAGACCCAAACACAGCATTCGATTACATTACGGATCGAGCACTATGCATGGCTCGCACTCCCAACACAAACCAAACTGCATATATAACCCCTCAAACATAACTGATGAGCGGAAAACAAAACAAGAAGTCCGCATTGCGAATTCTTGTCCTAGCACGCATGCATGCCCTGATTGATGATCGATCGATGTAATAATCAACCGACGACGGGAGTGAACGCGACGTTCCCGCGATTGAGGGCAGCGTCGAAGAAGACGATCACGCGGGGTTGTCCGCGGGCGCCGCCGGCCGGGTGCCGTCCGGGAGCGGCTTGGTGGTCACGCCGGGCCTGTCGCTCCTGATCTGCGCCACCGTCTTCGCCACCGTCCACCCCACCACCTCCGGCCGTAGCCGATCGGCAGGAGCATCGTGGTGACCGCCCTCCATTTGTCTGGCTCTTATTCGACATTCGTTCTTGATTGGCCGGCCCGAAGGCCCCGGACAGTAGCAATTAAGCAACCAGACGAACGAATATTCATTTTTTTTCCCAGCAGCCGCCTCGAGGTACGTGGTGCTAAACTCTTTCTTGATTGGCCGGCCTCCTGACTTAGTCGACGTAACTGCTTACTGCTTCATGTGTTTCAGGTGTATAGTACGTACGTAAGAATACCTGAACATGTTATTCGACAATATATACCACCGATAGTTTATCCCTTTCTCAAACAAGAGGGTTACGATGTTTGAGAGGTCCTCAAGCGCTTGCAGATTTTAAAAAAAATTGTTATCGAGTTCACCATTTTAAGTACTTTTGACTAAGTGTCTCTTTAGTTTTAACTATCAAATCTGATTAATTAGACGGTTGTGATTAACTCCAAACAATGGAACATCTGTATTCTCAAACATATCACTAGTCATTGGTAGTGCCAATCTCAGCATACATGCATGAAAAACAGAATACCTCTCCAACATCTTTAGGTTTAAAAAATGAACTAGCTTGTTTCTTAAAAGTGAAGATAATTTCAAAAACTAAGTTGATTTTTAAACTAAAAAGTTTTGGAGTATAAGAGCATCTCCAACAGTTTCCTCAAAAAATGCTCTACTTACAAACTACTTACAAACTATCCCTGTGAGCAGTGGACCCAACACATGCAAAACAGTTTCTCGTGTGAGCGTTGCTCAAAAAGTTTGGGTTCTACTTTACCTCTCATCCAACAGCTCCTCTAAATATAGTTTAAATTTGAACCCAGTGAACGATCGGTCCCACTGTTAGCTACGTGAAAAATGAGATTAGGGACCCAAAAAATTTTCCAGATGTACTTTCGAATAAGAGAATTTTGATCACTTTGAAAGTAGGGAGGTGTTTAAAAAAGTTGTTGAATGAGGTTTTTTAAATTTTTTTCCTTATAATTTGATTTAAAAAGAGTTAATAAGAAGCTTTTGAAGATGCTCTGACCTCGTACAAATAAGATCATATAGCAACAAAATCTAACGTACATTACTGTACTCCGGGACGGCGTACGCGATGTCTCCTTAATTGTGACTGCTTAAGTATTTACCCTATATAAAGAAAAAGTATTTAACCTATATAAATGGGAAGTCGTTCTTGAGGTAGGTAGCGCCAACAGTGTAAAGTTTTTGAGAATGGGAACCCCAGTGCCCAAGCCTGACCGCCACAAGACGTCGTGGCCGGAGCTGGTGGGCTGGCAGGACCTGGCCGCGGGTTTCAGGATCGGCTATGACAGGCCCGACGTCTTTATCGACTTCTTCCTCGTCGGCGAGACCCCGCCGGCACGCAACCCCCACCGCCGCCCGCGCGTAATCGTCTTCGTCACCCCCGACCACCGCGTCACCACCCCTCCGCCCAGGATCGGATAGGAGTGCATGGCTCCGATGTGATCCGTCGCTCCATATATACTTACTACTACGTATTATAATAATATATATTTTTTTCGGTTTTAAATTATTGACATTATTTATCTTATTTAAAAATTTATTTAAATATGTAAAATTATTAGTCGTGATTTAAATTTCACTAATAATAAATCAAATCATGCCAAATTCTATATATTTGAATAAAACGAATAATCAAAATTAAAGTTAGAAATCAACGGTGTCAATAATTTAAAATCGGAGGGAGTAATAATCAAGTGCTTACTATCCACTTCGTTAATCAGGTGGTGTATTATCTTGGTAAAATTGTGTGGGAGGATGAAGATGAATCCCTGCAGACTGGCCCCGTTTTCCAACCTCTGGTGAGAGGAACGAAACATATCCCATGTTTGACGTGTTTCGTTATAAGATAAATAAATGTCATGTTGTAATATCGCTTCCACTTCGTTGTCGTACTCTTTTTCAACTCTTTTAAAAACAAATTTCATTATTTCTTTATTTTGATCAACTAACTGCAGCGTGTGATAATATGTGTGCAAACGGAACCGAGCCCAATTAACTTCATTCAGAATCAAAAACAGCCATGCAAGATCATACCACCGGTCGAGTCCATTACATAAATTTCATAAAATTACAACAATTTGTCATAGCATTTATTAGAAAATATACTAACTCTTGGTATCAGTTTTTTTTAATAAAAAAATTACAATATCATCGACACAGTGAATCAGAAAGCTCAGACTTTTGTGTTTGCACTCGGTAATTGTCGACCTGAGAGTGACACACTGTCGCCACGACGCTGATCAGTGGCTAGCCGATGGCCGGGGTCTTGGCGACGAGGCCTGCTGAGTCGCGCGGGTTGAAGAAGACGCGGACGCGCTTGGGATTGAAGCCCTTGGACAGCTTGATGCCCAGCGGGAGAACCTCGATGACCAGGTCGGGCCTGTCGTGGTTGATCCTCATCACCGCCGGCGTGGCCGGGATGCCCACCAACTCCGGCCACGACGTCCTCTTCGGATCGGCGCCTGCCATTTCTTCTGTACTACTTACTACTAGTAGCTCTCCTCTTCTATACTCGATCGTGCATCCACCTCAGTTGGATGGTGGTTTTTATGCAGGCAAATCAGCTCGAAATGCGTGTGCGCTGGCATGAGCCGGCGTGCCGGCCGCCCCGGCTGGAATTCTTTGGTTTCGTCGAGTCCTAGCCAGCTACCCCCAGCTTTGCAATGGTTGCGTTCCTGGTTTTCGAACAACCAACACATGCCAGTGCTCTCAAAGCATTAGAAGAGCGACCAACAGCAGAAATTAACCAATACATTCCCTAGTCTGTCGCCTATCTTAATTAGTTTTCTGCCCCCACGATCAAAAAAGACCCGTTCAAACGACTGCTAATCCACTCGATCGATCATGAAGATGCACCGGTCGAGAATGAGGCCAACCGAAACGGGAAAGTCCGTTTTGTCAGTTTTAAACCAACATTTCCAAACGAAGCCAGGGCGGGGTGAGAAAACCAAAGTTCCGGCTGGCGTGATGCCCGATGCATGTACGTAAGCCCTGCACGCGCTGCTAAATTCAGCGGCGTCAGTATAAATACCCCTATCCAGATGACGCATGCATAATCACAAGCACCGGAGAAGTACTTACTTTACTAGTAACTCGTACTACTGCTCGCCACTGCCCTAACTCTAGCTTGCAGCTGGCTTCCTAGTTAACTGAAGTGACTTGTGTTTGGCTGCAGGTCGGGAAGAGATCGAATTACGATGAGCACTCTGAAGACGTCGTGGCCGGAGGTGGTGGGGTGGACGGTGGCGGAGGCGGTGGCGCAGATCAGGAGCGACAGACCCGACGTGACCACCATGCCGCTCCCGGCCGGCAACCAGCCGGCGGCGCCCGAGTACGACCCCAGCCGCGTGATCGTCTTCTTCGACGCCGCCCTCCATCGCGGGCAGGTCGTGTTCACTCCCGTCGTCGGTTGAGACTACGTCGATCATCAGTTACAGATGCAGTTTGGTTTGTGATGGGAGTGCCAGCCATGCATGCATAGTTCTCCGTCGTGTAATCGAATGCTGCGTTAATTTGGGTCTTCGATCACGAGCCTAAGTGCTCCGTAGTACTATGTGGTAGTTGTCCTGTCGGGGATGTAGCGTCGACGCTCGGACCTTTGTAGTTCTATTAATTATCTGGAATAACTATTTCACTGTTCTTGCAAACGATCAGAAGTAAGGAATCTTCTTTAATTTCGGCACCTTGACTAGATGGTTCATTACGGCCGGGCATGCTATCCGATGAAGTAACTGCCCGGCGCGCGGGAGCATGCACCTCCAACTCCGGCCACTACGTCTCTTCCCAGGGTTGGGTTGGCGCCGTTCATCATCTTCTCGCGGAGCTAGCCGTGGTTATTAATTAGGACCTGATCAGTGGGACAGGCCTGCCTACTGGCGTGAACGTCCGCATTAACAGGAAGATCGGGTCATCTTGTTTGAATCCGGTTGCACCGGCGGCGTGCACTACACCGACTCCGACAGAGCATGTTTCATAGCTTTGTTCTATTCTTTCACTTTGGTGCCGTTTGAATCCTGAGAGATTCTGAGAATCCAGATAAAATTTTTTTAATGGTATTCAAACAAGAGTTTTTAAAAGATTATAAAATCTTATAGAATCTCATGAATCTAACTATTACTTAATATTTTATACTATAATGCATATCAACATAACTAAAATTATAAAATCTCGTAATCTAAATGTTTGAGATTTTAAAATATTAAAATTCGAATTTTAAAATTTAAAAATCTAGATAAAATCTTTTAATCCAAACGGCAGAGATTTTATAATCTTAAAATATGGATTCTAAAATCTCAGAATCCATAATAATCCTAGAATCCGGATTTAAACGGGGCCTTTGACTACTTGGGAACTGTGCTCGTGTCTAAAAGAAAGCATGTGTAGTGCAAGACAATTGCAGGATTCTGGCATATTTTGTATATATGCATGTATGTGCATCGTAGACGTACTACAAGATACGCTTCCTTCATGCTATAGCACCACCGGTTTATGGTTTATTGTAATCGATAGTTCATTTTCAAATGTGAGAAGAATGGCTCCGTGCTATAGCTTTGCTACAAGAGTTTTGCAGGAGGGAGCCGGAGCCGCATGAGTCGCATCAAACGGCCCTAATTGTTAGTGAAGTGGTGGCCGAGAATGAGCACAATGAAAACGGGAAGGTCCCTTTCGTCAGTTGTAAACCAACATGGACTAATTAAGCCCAGTGGGTGGCAAAGTTACGGCCGGCAGGCAGGTCTTTGATGCGGATGCGCAGCTAATTCAGGGAAAAAAATTCTGTGGCATCATGTGCCATCGGATATTAACATTACGAATACTCATATTAATCACATGATGCCATATAAACTAAAGCTAAAACTCGATGCCATAAATTTTTTTCCTAATTCAGCAGTAGTATAAGTAACCTGTCCAAAATTATCCATGCCTAATCACATGCACTGAAGGAGTACTTACTTAATTAGTAACTGTGCCTCTCGCTAGCTGCTGGCTTCCTGTTTAACTGAAGTGCTATGAGCACTCCGAAGACGTCGTGGCCGGAGGTGGTGGGGTGGCCGGCGGCGAAGGCGGCGGCGGCGCAGATCAGCAGCGACAAGCCCGACATGTTCATCGAGCCGCTCCCAGCCGGCACCGCGGTGGGCCTGGGTACAACCCCAGCCGCGTGCGCCTCTTTCTTGAAGCCGTTTTCGTCGCCTACACTCCCGTCGTCGGTTGATTACGTAGTAGAGTACATCTTTAATCAGTTCATGCATGCAGCTCACAAGGATTTGCCGTGCGGATCACTTGTTTTTTTCCAGTTCAGTTATTTGGTTTGTGTTTGGGGTGCAAGTCTTAGTGCTCCGTGATGTAATTGAACATTGTGTTTGGGTTTCTACTAGCCTAAGTGCTCCGTATATATGTTATACTACACTTCAGTTTTAAACTATCGACACCATTCACTTCTAATTTATTTCACAAGCCTAAGGCCTTGTTTGTTTCTCCGTTAGATTATATGATCTAGATTATAATCTCAATTTTTTATAATCTAGATTATAATGTAGAGATTATAATCTGTAGTTGTTTGTTTGTCAACCCAGTTTATTTTCAACTTGGCTGAGATAGTGAGTCTTTTAAAAACTATAATCTAAAATAAGCACTTAATAACCAACTTATTGGATTATAATAATTCAAGCTTGAGATTAAAATAATTTGATAAATAAGCTGTCATGTTTGTTTACCTTTATAAATTATAATATCTAGATTATATAATCTAGCAGATTATAATCTCAAACAAACAGGCCCTAAGTGCCTCTGCCGTCACCATCCTGCTTCAAATTTATATCTGTTGCAGACATTGCCAAGATTAAACAGAACGTGTATCGTTCCATTATTATTTATTCCATAAATATATATATCAACGTGCATGTGGTACACACACGGACACTACTCTTGACTCTCTCGATCAGATCACACAACAGCAATGGGGCGACACTCGCAACTCTTGATATAGTACGTAGCTTGATAACAATAGGGCGATATATAGCGCAAGCCTGCAGCTGGCTAGTCATGGTGGTATCCTTAGCCGACGTGAGGAGTCTTGACGACGGCGCCGAGGCCGTTGATGAAGACGCGGACGCGCTTCGGGTTGGCGCCCGGGAGCAGGTGGGTGCCCCGCGGGAGCACCTCCACGGCCACGTCGGGCCGGTCGTGCATGATCTTCGTCACCGCCGGCGTCGCGGGCATGCCCACCACCTCCGGCCACGACGTCTTCAGACCGTGAGGTGGCGCGGTCGTCTGGGCTCTCAGCGACCCCTCCATTGTTACTGTGCTGATCGAAAGGCTTGGCTTGGTTGGTGTTGAAGAGCTCACTGATCGATCTACCAGCAGAGCTGCTGCTCCAGATACTTATACACAGAGGCAAGAAGACTCTGTCGTTGCTAATAAGCTTGGATGAACTGGGCGCGTAGATTGTCGCTGACGCAGCGTGCAGCAACGTAGCTTTGGTTAGACCGCACCAACGAGCCTGCACGCGGCTTGTTTCTATCGCTTTAGCTAGTTTATACACACATACGCACAACGAAGCTTTCAAAGCATTTGTTGCATCAACAGAACGATGATCGAAGGATATTCTTCAGAAACTTCTTTTAATCTGTTCGATCTTCAGAGATTTGGCTAGGTTTCATCGAAGGATATCGATCCATCGTATTTGTTGCACTTGCTACTTAGGAGTACAACGATGAATTCATTTCCTTCCGCATATTTCTAGTAGCTGTAATAATAAGATATAACTTGTGCCAGTAATTAAGTAGCTTGGATCAGATCAGTGGCGCCGGCCTGCCGCCGCGAAGTATGCGAGCGCGCCGACGAGCGGCGCGTTGGTGTAGGTAGCCGGCTCTGCCTGCGCGTAGTTGTCGCGGCTGTCGGTGTACCTGTCGCCGCCGTCGGGGCCACCGACAACCGCGCCGACGAGCACATTCCGGTCGGGATCCGACGAGTGCAGGTACCTGAACCCCTCGTCGCAGACGATGCGCGCGGGGTGGTCGCGCACGGACGGCAAGGACGCGCCGCGGTGGTGCACGTGCCGAGGGAACCGCGCGCCGAACCCCACCATGTACGACATCCTTTCCGGGTTGGCGCCCAGAATGTAGTCCACCTGCTTCTTCGCGAGGGCCACGAGCGCGGAGGGCGTAATTACGGCGGTGGAACCACCGCAGGCGACGACGTCGCCGGTGGAGGCGGCGGCGAGGGACTTGGCGTACGCGAGGAGGAGGAACGCGGTCGACGTCACGTACTGCATGTTGCTGTCGCCGGACTTGATCAGGAGGCCGCCTGGAGTGTACTGCTGCTGCGACGTCACGAGCGAGCAGACGTAGCTGTCCGCGTGCGCCTTGTAGAGCTGCAGGGCGTCCGTCTTGTCCCCGTTGGTCAGGAACACCTTGGAGAGGAGGATCTTGGTGCCGGCGCGCTTGTCGTCCCAGCTGAAGGTGAAGTCGTCCTGTTCCGCGCCGAGGGTGTGCCCGTTCGAGATGATGTACGACAGGTATACGTCCGCCGCCGCCGCCGCCGTGCCGTTATTCTTCTCCTGAGTCGTCGACGCCAGGTGCAGCCATGCCGCCGCCCACAGCAGCTCGTCCTGGTCAAGCACATGAATAACCAGCATCAGGCGTGCGTAAATATATTACTGGCCTCCTAAATTAATCACATAATCTAGAACATTAATATACGACCGGTGGAAAGCTAGCTACCTGGTAGCCGGAGTAGGAACAGTAGAACGGGCACGCCACGGAGCTGAGCGAGTCGCTGTACGAGCCGCGGTACCGGTCCGCGAAATCGAATACCATTCGAGCCGCCCGAAGCAGCTTGGACGAGTACCCCGGGTCACAGTCGCGGAACACGACGGACGCGGCCGCCAGCGCTGCCGCGGTCTCTCCGGCGACGTCGGAGCCGGGGCTCTGGGGCGTGACCTTGTACACGCTCCTCGGGGTGTCCATGTCCTCGGGCCGCTCCCAGCAGCGGTGGTCCTGGTACGGGTCGGCCACCTGCACGTACAGCGTGTCCGGCGTCGCGGTCGCCGCCTTAAGCAGGTAGTCCGCGCCCCACCGCACGGCGGCCCTGGCGTGCTCGAGCTGCGGCGTTCCCTCGCCGAACTCGATCACGCTCCACGACAGCATGGTCACCGTGAACGCCATCGGCAGGCCGAACTTGACGTTGTCACCCGCGTCGTAGTAGCCGCCGACAAGGTCCCCCTACGTGCATGCCACACATGCATAGACAGACACACGCAGCGACGCTCCCGTTCACGTATCGGTAATAAGAGTTGACGGACAAATAGGAGTAACTACCTTTGCGGAGGACCCGTCGGACAGTCCGGAGTCGCCGCGCCACTTGACGCGCTGGCCCGGCGGCAGCTTGCCGGAACGCTGCGCCTCGAAGAAGAGCAGCGCCTTGTCGAGCGCGTCGGCGTAGTCGAACGCCGCCACCACGGCATTGCCGCCGAGGCAGAGAACGACGACGGTGGCGGCGAGGAGTACGGCCTTGGAGTTGGAGCTCACCGCCATTATCAGCTACGGCAAGTGATTGACACTCGATGGATGTGCATGCTGTCAGATGATACTCCGGTGGAGTATAGTATATACAGTGGCGGGAGATCAGTCGACCCGTGGTGAGCGAGCTGCGGCAGAGGCGGCCCGCCGGCCGGTATGGTAGTTGTTCGTTGGAAGCAACCGAAAATGGCGGCGCTTCTTCCGGCGCACTGCCAGTGCTCCGCATGCGGTCGACCGCATGCAGTCTACTCTTTAGTCAGGGGTCGTCAGGTTCACGGGACGATAGACGCCATCGCTCCTGTGCTGCTGCGGAAACCGCTGGCGGAAACGACATCTTTTCCAGGGTATCTGCCTTCTTGAGCACCGTAACGTTCTCCGTGGTGTCACCGTCGGGAGAGGAGTGCCGGTCGACGCCATTGACGAAACCGCGCCCTATACTCTGCTCTGAACTGAAGTAACCCTTCTCCTGATCCGCATCCACATACTGCTCCGTAATCACAGCCCTATAACAAGCTTCTTTTGCTTTGCTTGATGCAGACTTAACTGCATTCTCCGCCGGCTTTGTCGCTGGCGAGCGGCGGCGTGAATTCGGCCGGCGTCGTCGATCGCCTGTGTCCAGGCACGGCGGTGGCTGCCGGCCTGCCGGTCCGTGACAACCGCGGATGCATGCCGACTTCCTGATGCTGCTCATGGACATGGACTGCTTTTGTGCTTCGCTTTGCGCTAATCCCGGCCGCTTCATCTGAGATGATGAACTCACGGGCTTCATCTGAGCTGGAATTGAGGAACGTTAATGTTCGCATTCAACTAAAATATAAACAAATTATGGGTCAAGTTTGCACACTTATTCTTTCCATCCGAAAATCAAGAAAAGAACTCTAATACCTCTCAATCACAAATCTCTTTACACGTAAGTTTGAAAGGCTGAAAGAGAACGTGGAGGTCTTCCGTTGACAAGAACCACCGCACCAACCAGGGAACCAGCCGGGCAAGTTCTGGGGCATCGACGTACGTGTATTAGTAGTACATGGCTGGAACAATCCATATCTTGTGAGAAATTTGCAAATACAAAATTTATAAATTGTCATGTAAGATTTCACATCCTCCGTCAAGCGTTGTCTTTCAAGTGTTAAGCTCCCTGTGACTACGCAGAAACCTTCCTTGAGCATGCCGAAAATTATTTAAAGATTGCACGTTGTCTCAAAGTCCACTGCAAGTTTCACTGACAACCACGCCGCCGTTTCATGTAAATTTCCAATTCGTTGAATTACTTGCCAATTCTAACTTAAATTTCACAAAAAGACTAAATCTCCTTTGAAACTCAAGATGTAATTTCATATATTGTTCTTATAAAATTGAATTAATTCGTAGAATTACTGTGAAATTAATTTCAAAATAGGGACAAGACTACTGAGTCGTCTCTCCAGTCTCCAGCGGTCCTAATTCCGTACGTTTTTCTTGAGCGCCGTTCAGATTTCAGAGTTCGCCTTCCCCGCTATGGCGACGCCGCCGTCCCAGCCGGGATCGGCCGCCTCCGCCGCAGCGACCCTCACGGACCATCTCGAGTCCGCGAACTTCGCACCCCCCGCGTCGCCCCCATCGCCTCCTTCCCCCTCCACCATCCTCTCCGCATGGTCGCGCCTCCGCGACGCGTCCTCCTCCCCCGCCGACGCCGTCGCCGCGCTAGAGACCCTCCACCTCCACCGCCGCGCACTCCGCCTGTCACCCGCGCAGGTCTCTCTCCTCCTCCCGCTCCTCTCGGTCCACCTCCGCCTCGTCGCCTCTGTGCTCGCGGCGTCGCCGCACCTCCTCCCCGACTCCCTCCCGGCCTCCCTCCCGCTCAACGCTCACCTCCTCCTCCTCGGCACGCGCGCCTTCGCCAAGGCCACTAAGGCTTCTCCCAACAGTGCCAGCTTGGGGAGCTCTGCCGCCAATAAACTAGCAAGTGGCGAGTCCGGCAGTGGCCATGATGATGATCCGGTTGCGGCTGTGGGGAGAATTCTTGAAGAGATGGAGCAGGGGGTTCAGAACATCGATGGTCTTGATCACCTCGCTCTTGCTGGGATTGGTTATGCTCTGGCGGCTGCTGATGGTGTTCAATTCAGAAGGATTCTTGCTTCCTTGTTCAGGACTTGTGGGAGGACTAGGAGTCTGGATGTTGGTGTTCGGGTGCTAAAGCTGGTGGAATGGCTGGTGATGGGGTTCATCGAGTCAAGGAACATGTGGAAGGTTCAGGTTCTCTTTGAGATGATTTCGCCAGAAAAGTGTGAGGGTGACAGTAATATGCTCTTCCCTGTGGTCATGACAGCCTTCGGCGGATTGCGGGCGCTGCGGGTCGCTTCAGTGAGATATCGGCTGGACTTTGATCCACGGTTGAAGGAGGCTCCTGAGCGGACAATTTGGTATGCAGCTGACATAGCAGTTTTAGAAGGGAGGTGTGCAGATGATCAGCGTCTCCTTGTTCAGTGTGTTGCTTTGGGCTTGACACGGTGTGGGCAGGTCACATTTCACGAGTCATTGTTACATTGTGTCTGTATGGGATTACTGAAAGAACTCCTTCCTCTGCCAGATATGCTCAGGACGTCAGTTGAAATTGCAGAAGGGAAATCTGCTGAGACTGTCAAGGTTCAGGTCAATCAACACCTGGATAGCATCCTTTTCAAAGAGGCGGGTCCAGTGACAGGGGTTCTTTGCAATCAGTATTCTTATGCCAATGAAAAGGCAAAAACAATCGTTGAAACTTGTGTGTGGCAATATGCACAGGAGTTGTATTGTCATCTT
Organism: Zoysia japonica; assembly: GCA_001602275.1. Taxonomy (NCBI): domain Eukaryota; kingdom Viridiplantae; phylum Streptophyta; class Magnoliopsida; order Poales; family Poaceae; genus Zoysia; species Zoysia japonica. Next base: position 2,622,038 of record BCLF01000037.1, read on the forward strand.
CCTGCGCTAGAGTTGTTGCACCGGGGAAAGCAGGATGATTTTCTTACAGGGATCGATAAGATTGCTGAGGCAGCATTTCTTATGGTTGTAGTCTTTGCAGCCGAGGTCACCAAGCACAGGCTAAATGCTAAGTCCTCAAATGGGTATCAACCTGAGGTTGCTGCTAGGATCTTGGTGGCGTTCTCTTGTGTGGAACATCTGAGACGTCTTCGTCTTCCTGAGTACACTGAAGCAGTCCGTCGTGCTGTACTTGTCAATCAAGAGAATGCTGCAGCCAGTGCTTTGTTTGTTGATTCAATGCCTTCATATGCTGAATTGACTAGTGAACCAGGTTATTTAAATGACACTTTTCCCGTTGCTCTGTAATTTTTGAAATCCTCTTCGAATAACTAGAATATTCTTGTGATTTCTGATTAAGATTCGTCTTTTCTCTTATAGATTCAATAAATTTGGAGGGGGCAAGATATATGTGGCACAGAGATGAGGTTCAGACATCACGCATGTTGTTTTACCTACGGGTGGTGCCAACTTGTGTTCGCCTTATTCCAGCTCATATGATCCGGGATAAAGTGGCTTCGATCATGTTCTTGTATCCTTTTTACATCCCATTCCATTGGTATTCTCTTTTTTTTTTTTTTGCTTTATTATCAAAGATTTTCCATATGATAAAATGTGGTCCTTAGCAAACAAGATACCTACAGCATCCAAATGAGAAAGTTACTAGAGCTTCACACTCTGTAATGGTATCTTTTCTGTCATCTAGCAGTGATACCGACCAGGATGACCGAACATCTTTGAAAGAGCAACTTATCTTTTACTACATCAAGAGATCATTGGAGGTAGTTCATGCAATATGTTTCCCATATTTGGTTCCTAGCTATGAGTTAACTTATTCGCTGACTTCCTTAAAAATAGGCTTATCCTGGGTTAACCCCATTCGAAGGATTGGCATCAGGAGTTGCAGCACTTGTTGAACATCTTCCTGCAGGGAGCCCTGCCATTCTTTTTTGTATACATAGCCTTGTTGTGAAGGCTAAAGATCTTTGCAATAGAGCAGCAGATCAGGATAACTCCTTATGGAGGTTATGGGAAGGAAGCACAGAACCTTGTAAGAAAATGTTAGACTTGTTGCTGCGGCTTATCTTCCTAGTCGATATTCAGGTATGGTCTCAAACATGGTTGTTTTGAGAGTGTTATATTTCTTTAAGATTGATAGCTGGCACATTCAGTTTACAGTTGATCAAGAACAAAATGTTCACCTCTATCTGCAGTCTTTCCCTTATCTGCTGAAGGAGATGGCAGAATTTGTCTTGTTGCTACCGAAGGAAGGCCAGGATGCAATCCTCAGTGATGTGCATGTCCATGTCGCGGAATCTGCTGATGTTACACGGAAGCCATTGCTGGTGTCGTGGCTGCAGTCCCTCTTCTACATAAGCTCACAATCTAAATCTAGTTGCAGTGAACCTCGTGATAAGGCCACTACTGCTTCATCTGTAGGAAGTGAGCAGTTGAGCCTGGCTAGAACCATGGCACGTCTGTGATATCATCTTCCTAACCATTGTTTATAGTTGAGTAAAATAGATGCATATTGCAAGCTTCAATTCAGATGTTCGCCATGAATCATTCTTCCATTTTCTGACTGGATGTCATGTTCGTCCGCTGTAATGTTGCTGCCCTGCACGTTGTCACTGATGCAGCAACTGATGATGACCAGTAAAACAGCGGCGCCTGTTTTGAAATTTACAGACGAGATGAAGCTAGAGATTGACTGAGGGACGGGGAGCAGTGGCGCAGAGGACGCAGAAATCTACTAGTGTTGTAAACTAACTGAACCAGAGATCAGGTTCAAGATCCACTAGTCCATCAATCAGGCACAAAGAAACCCCGCGTTCACGCAAATTAGAGCAAAATTGCAATTGAGGGCTTGAATGGTACAGGGATATTTCAAGAGTGACCAGTTGGAACCCCCCTGTTCTAGTTACTCTACACAAGTCAAAAATAGTGGGGAGCACTCCATAATCTTACTTTAATTAATTCGGCCAAAAGATGTCTCAGCGGAGCAAACAATGCGTTCTTAATGTACAGAGGCAGAGGAGGCATAATCTACTATGCGATTTCAAGATCTTTGAAATACTCATGCTCCAGGGCAGCCCGGGCGTTGATCCTCTTGCTTGGATCTAAACATAGCATTTTCTGCATGATTGTGGGAACAAGTCAGCAGGATTATAAGTACACGTGTTCAAAACTGAACCAGAACTTGCCCTGACAACAAGAATTCTAATCTGGAGGCAGTGCTTGGGACACGGCGGAGATAGGGCAAATAATATCACCCTGTACCTACGATCTAGTACAATTATATGCAGAGACGTCCAAAGGTTACGAATTCAGCATAGAGCAGAAGTGCAAACGTTAAGAAGTTCATACTGAACTCAACTAACGAACAGAGATACACAAAGCAATATGGTTTTAAGATTCCAGTTTGTGAGATCTACTGGTGGAAGATGATATACTGGAGTATCTGGACTAAGGCAAGTAATATCCCTAGGAAAGTAGAAAGCAAAAGAAAACATGTCTGACTTACCGAGAGAAGATCAATTCCAGCAGTTTCAAGTGTTGGGACCACAGATGCAAGATCCTGCAGCATGAGCATCAAGTTAGAACCAAAAATGTCCAATAATGCTAAATCACACTTACATAAAAACAGAAAAGCCCCAAACATATCCATTAGCAAGCAGAACACAACAAAAAATCATTCTTCTAGAGAGTTTCGTACTATCCCACTGCTTGCAGTAATAAAACACGTGTTGGTGAATTACCACCGGGGTCCACTTGGGGAAAGTTGACTTGTAATCGGGTAATGAAGCGACATCAGGCCAAGATTCTTCAGTTGGGGTACCCATAATTCTGCTTGATAGAAGAGTGTGTATAACACAGGTAAGGTAATTAACCAGAAATGTGTAAGATGTCATAACAAAAGTACAAGATTTGTAAATCGGGACCTAAAGATCTTGAAGAGCTCATCAATCTCAGAATCCCCAGGAAATAGTGGCTTTTGGTTCACCATTTCAGCAAAAATGCAACCAACTGACCATATATCAACAGGGGTAGAATAATGCCTCGCACCAAGAAGAATTTCAGGTGCTCTATACCAGAGTGTCACCACCTGGTAAACGTAGTTCCAGTTAAATGATAAAAAGTAGAATGGGAGGGGAACTGAAGGTTAACATCATAGCAGCAATTCAGCCCAAAAAAACCAGCTCCAATTGAAGCACAGAGCATACCAAAATGAAAGTTCATGTTTCTAGTGAAAGAAGTTCATATCCCTGCAAATGGAAATGCGGTGGTTGCTCAGGAATTTTCCTATTCAACTATTTTTTTAACTTCATATGCCTGATGAAATGAACAGTTACCAAATGCTGTGCAAAAGAGGAGGAAAGTGATAGCATTCTGTTGGGTTGATTGAATGTAATGGCATTCGTTTCCCAAATGTAAACATTGCATGGTGGTAACAAACTTCTTAAACAGAGTAGTGGAATGCAACACACGTACCTCATGCGTAAATGTCCGAACAGGAATGCCGAACGCCCTTGCCAATCCAAAGTCAGCGAGCTTCAACAGGTTGTTCTGGCGATCTATGAGCAGGTTCTGCGGCTTCAAATCCCGGTGGAGCACGCGGTGCGAGTGGCAGTAGGCAATGCCCCGCAGAATCTGGTAGAGGAAGGACTGCAGAGATGCATAATCGAGAGTTATGTCCATCCTTACGTACGACACACAGCCTCAATGCGTTGAACTGAAAACAAAGCGAAGCAAGAGGAAGTGGGAGAGCAGGCCGTAGCATTGACCAACTGACTGACTTTGACTACGCGGTGGTTCTTGAAGTCCGGAGAGGAGTCCATGTGCTTCTTAAGGTCGAGGTCGAGGTACTCGAAGACGAGATATATGCACTTGTCGTTGTGCACCACGTCCTGCAGCCTGCATAGCTCCCACATACAGATACAGTGAGCTGAGTAGGAAGCTGATGAACCGGCCATCTGCTCTTTGTAAATCCACCTTGGACTGGACAGAATAAGAGAAGCGAAGCAAGTCACAAATCCAGCGGTGTGTCTACCTGACGATGTTCCGGTGCTGCATCTCCTTGAGGAGGGAGATCTCGCGGATGGCGGTGGACGGGACGCCCTCGTCCTCCTGCTCGAGGCGGATCTTCTTGAGCGCGATCGTCTCGTTGGTGTGGCGGTCCTTGGCCTTGTACACCACCCCGTACGTGCCCTCCCCGATCTTCTCCACCTTCTCGTACTGCGCGCACCGCCCACAACCAACGACGCCGCATTACTCGCCGCGAAACGGATTGGACGAGAGAGGGGGATTTGAGCGAGCAGCGAGAGATCGGACGCGGCGGGCGGGCTCACCTGGTCCATGGCGCGGCGATCCGTGCGGCGGCGGGCGGATCGGGAGGGGCGGAGACGGCCGGTGGCTGCGGCAGCGACGAGGAGGGGCGCGTGAGGGAGAGGGGTGGGTGGAGGAGGAGAGGAGGGCGTGGGCGGCGTGCGTGTGTGGAGTGGACTCTCTCGCTGAGCTGACGGGTCGGGGCGGGTTGTCGTCGCTGTCGTAAATCATATGGCTCGCGCGGGTGTTTCATGCGAAGACAGCAGCGGCAACGAAATTATTGAGCAAGCTCGCTGGACGTGGTGCTGTGGTGCTCATGGACCAGGCGTGCACCAGTAAATTCTCCGGCACGCTGATCTTGCCTCAGGCTATTAAATTTCTGCTTTTCAATTTTTTTACTGCTATAGTCACCAGTAAATAATATACTTCATATGTTTTTAAAATAATGTCGCTATTAACTTTAAATTTTAACTTTGGTCATTCGTTTTATTCAAAAAATTAATTTAAATATGTAAAATTTTGAACCGTATTTCAAATAAATTTGATGATAAATCAAATTAACAAAATATATGAAATTGATCATAATTTTTTGAATAAGAGGAATGGTCAAAAGTTGAAATTTAAAATCAACGGCGACATTAATTTAAAAAAGAGTATGTTTTAAACATAAGAAAATTTGAATTTTAAAACATACGGGTACAAACTCCCTCCCTCCAAATAAAATATCGCGTCCTAAATTGCCGCTGCCTTTTTTAGCGCGGGAAACGCACCTCATCGACCCACCTAACCCCAAAACCGATCGCACTGGGTCGCGCGCGTCAGGGACCCCCTCCACCTTCCGTACGACCGGTCTACGTAAGCCGCGACGCCACGCGCTCGACGTCACGGTCAGGGGTCCACGTGAGCCGCGTGCGTTGGGCGATCCCGGTTTGACAAGGTCCCGGAAATCGTGGCCAGCAACCGCCCCCGATGGAAATTTTGGAGCCAACCCGGCGGGAGTCAAAAGCGCTCCACGTTCCATGAGGATTTGGCAACCAGCTGGTTCAAAATTTGTCGGTATGCGAGGTTATTGTAACGGTGACTTGGTTCAAATGATTTTCGTATCCTCGTGCTGGAATTGAATTTAAGACAAGCAATCGAGTTGTTATGTACGGAGTAATGTATACTTAGTAGCTCAAAAGGAAAAAAAAATCACGTAGACTACCAACAAAAGTTTGGAATTTTGGTGAGCTAGCCTAGTAACAGCCCAACTCAGCCCAGAACGACAGGCCCATTGAGGCATGGCCTGTCTATAATACCAGTACAAAAACTGCAGGAAAAAAGAAGGAAAGGAAAAAAGACGAAACCTTCGAAAATGGTGGCGCTCACCTCCTTATCCTCCGCGCCACCGCATTCCTCTCCGTCTCCGGCAAGTCCTCGCCGCCGGCCCTTGCTACAGCCACATCGTATCCGTAACACCCCACCTCGTGCGCGAATCTGCCGTGCCGCGGCGTCCATCTCCACCTCCGCCGCCCCCGGCGCCGACGACTACCACTCCACCATCCGCTCCCTCAACTCCCGCGGCCGCCACGTCCCTCGCAAATCGCTCGGGCAGGTCTGTCCCTCGCGCCCCGAGTCCCCTCCATCGCTTCTAAAATTTCATCGTGGACCGGCTTGTCTGTCGTTCCCTCCCACAGAACTACATGCTGAACTCCAAGGTGAACGAGGAGCTGGTGGCTGCGGCGGGGGTGGATGAGGGGGACGTCGTTCTCGAGATCGGCCCCGGAACCGGTTCGCTCACCGCCGCGCTGCTCGAGGCAGGCGCCACTGTATTCGCCGTCGAGAAGGTTGTTCGCATCACATGCTTTTCCTTACCTTAATTGGGCTCATAGCTACTCACCTGAGATCGCGCCATCTTGTTTTGAATCCACTTAATTTGTAGCGTGTGCTGCTATGATCAGGATATCAGTCACAGATGCTTTAAATTTTACTACTACCTCGTGGCTGGATGGATATGGCTATAGAATTCTAGGAGGTCTTACTTGCTTTGCCTTCGTTAGATTGGAGGCCCCTGAATCTTAATCTCTGATCATGCTCTGCTTCAAGATCTTAATATTCTCTGACCTAGGAATCTGGAATTGAATTGTGATATAACTGAGACCAAATAAACAATAGTTTATGCCAATGACAAAAGATTGATGGGACTTACCTGTTTAACATAAGTTTTTTTTTTTTGGGTTCTTCCTCATCTTTGGAGTTTTAACGATGGAACTTTAGAAATTCTTGTAAAGCATCATCTTATTTAAATTTTTTTTTTTCATAACAGGATAAGCATATGGTTACCCTTGTAAAAGATAGATTTGGGTCTACAAAAAGATTGAAGGTGACGCCTCATTCGTAAATCGGCATATGTATATCCCCTTAAAAAATAGGAAATGATATGCAATACTCTCTTGTGTCATTTGAATAATTTGCAGGTTCTTTCTGTCATCATTCATAACTTATTAATAGTATCGTTTTTATAATAATTTTGAATTTAGAAGTCTGAAGCATATCGACAGTAAAATGTTGCATTTATTCATTTAGCCAAAATTACACAGTTACGGTGCACATGATTTGTGTTGATTTTATTGGCCTGTTGCAGGTCATTGAAGAAGATATCACAAAATTTCACATTCGCTCTCACTTTCTACCTTTCATGAAGGATAATTACTGTGGCTCAGAAAAACGTGCAAAGGTTGGCTTAGTGTCTAGCATTGACTGTATGTATAGATGATTATATGGAGCTGGACATTATGTAGCATGTTTTGTGACCGTTTGCCAGCTTCAACTTTGCAGGTGGTTGCAAACTTACCATTCAATGTGGGCACTGATGTCATCAAACTACTTCTCCCAGTGGGGGATGTTTTCTCTGTGGTGGTGCTTATGCTTCAGGTTTGAACCACCTCATATATTCACACACATTGGCTCATATTGAAGCCATTTAATTATGAACCAAAAATGGTCTAAATTTCCTGAGATATGAGTGAAGTGCTTTGATGTGATCTAGATTTTAGACTTCTACTCACTTTTTAAGCATGTAAACATTTCATTCTTTTTTCTTTTAGTACCTTTGCTATCATGTCAAACGAACTATTGATGTGATAAGTAAAATTGTTAGTGGCTCATTACTCGTATTGTACCAAACTTTTAGTTTCTGTATTCTCATTTTCAGGATGAAACAGCAGTGCGCCTTGCAGATGCTTCAATACAAACACCAGAATACCGACCTATTAATGTATTTGTGAATTTTTACTCAGGTAATCTTTCTTATATAACTGCTCAATGGATTTCCATTGTTGATTTTAGCAAATACTTGTGTGTATATAATGGTCTCAGACTGTATCTGAACTTTGTACGCCTACTGTCTTATCTATTTCAGTATTTTGTTTCATAAGTAGTCTGGCTTGGCATCCCTTTTGTGGGAGAATTGGGAAGGCCCTCATGGAAACCGGATAAGGGAAGGTGCAGGGAAAAGGTCAAAAAAGAGGGAAAACTAAAATATGCATATGATATGTTCTTAATTAGTTAATTAAATATTGTCGTGAAGTTTCTTCCATGTAGTTCATAGGACAACAGAAGATTTCTTTTGCGAAGAACTGTTCACACCTATCACTCTGTTCTGCCACAAATACAACTGCACTCAGATTTCTTTACTAGTACTTGGTGCATGAGATCAGATTTGTTACTACAATTAGCCATCTTCTTGTTTATCAGGGATTCCCTGATAAATGCACATTCATGTTCCCATTCTCAGCAACTTTTGTGTAGCTATGCATCCAAACCCTTCGATATCATGCAATCACCTGATAAATTGGCAATTTTTATTGTTTAGTCAATATGCCTAGTTAGATCATGTATTACATCACAGTTATTATTTTGCATTTGCTGACAGAAAAAACATTTTTGTTTGTTTGTTTATTTCAGAACCTGAATATAAGTTCAAAGTTCAGAGAGAGAACTTCTTCCCTAGACCAAAGGTAATCGATTTCTCTCATATGGGTTTCTAAAGCATTGCTTAGAGCATAACAGTTGTTGTTACCCAGTTGCTTGTGGTTTAATTAACGTTTTAAATTCCGCATTGTTCTTCACTAATTCAACTCGTAGGTTGATGGTGCTGTTATCAGCTTTAAATTAAAGAATGTTGATGACTATCCACCAGTTGGTTCTCAAAAGAGCTTCTTTTCAATGGTAGGTATATACTACAATGCACATACGATTGCCCATCTTTTCAAAAGAGCTTCTGTGGTTGAAAATGATCACCACATGTTGGGACTTGTCTTTAAGATTAGCTTTTATCCTTCATGTCCAGGTGAACTCTGCTTTCAGTGGGAAACGCAAGATGCTTAGAAAATCGCTTCAGCATCTATGCTCGCCTTCTGAGATTGAAGCCGCTCTTCACCACATTGGTCTTCCTGTTACTGTAAGCTCTATCACTTTCTTGTTTCCTCTGCCCCCTCTCTGCGGCTATATTCTCAACCTCTCTATTGCTCCAGGCTAGACCTTCTGATCTAATGTTGGATGATTTCGTGAGATTGCACAATCATCTCATGAAAGTATGAGTACACGGTGCCTTTGGAGCGTCTCTCGATTGCTTGTTGACGTGGTGATCAATTTGGGCCTGAGAGCTGCAGGTAATACATGATTCAATTGTGGATTGGTTAACAAGACAGGAGGTTGCATATGAGATTCTGATTAGCCCTGTCGCTGGCTGTTCTTTTGCCTTCGTTCACAGATGCCGCCTTCAGCGCAAATGAAACAGTATTAGTGTAATGAATTGGCATGCCTGGATGAACATGGTAGAGGGCCAGAGCCAGAGGCACCGAGCAAATGTCCATGTCGTGAAAATTAGGCCTGTGCTGAAAAGAAGGGTTATACAGGCACCCCATATTTACAGTTGATCTATCTTCTACATACAGGATCTACCCTCCTGGGCTCCTGGGTCCCCTCTTCACGAGATAGAGGGGGCAATGTAAAAGACCGGAGATGTGGGGACAAGGCGAAGGCTGAAGAGCAAATGTCTTGGCCGGTGTAGCACGTATTGATCGACAGCGGTATTGTATATTGGGCTTGTGTACGTTAATCTTGAACCGTACTGAAATGTCCGTGCTCAAATTGTATGTGCCACAATGTCCAGCAGGGCATGGCTCGCACTTACCATTACCAGGCCCTCGGTTAAAAATGCTGGAAGCCGGGATCCTAGACATTTGATTTCACTTAACTCGCATAAATATTTTGAAACCTTCCTCATCGAACTGGCATTAAAGAGAAACTGCTCCCTCCGTATCTTACCGATTGCTTGGATGAAGACTTGGTCCAAAATTGAAGACTTTGATGATAGATTGATTCTGATTTTGTTTTCTTAAAAACAAGAAGCTTTTTTTTTTTGAATGCCAACGCGGGGGGGGGGGGGGGGGGG
>BCLF01000037.1:2631862-2642666 GCA_001602275.1 Zoysia japonica
GGGGGGGGGGGGGGGGGGGGGGCGTGTGGAATCCCCACCTGAAATCCATTAAAATGGAAAAGTTTTGGCAAGCCAACTACATTGTTCTGCTACTAGGCAGTAAGATCATAATGAGGTACAGCACAACACTAGGTTTATGATTCATCTTAAAATCTGCTTCATTAATACAAGATATTATATAAGTTTAGCATAGTTAGCCATCCTTTGAAACCTAAAATTTATAAAATCACCGAAAAAATTAACATAAAATAGTTTAATTTCGCAGAAAACATGAAAAACAGGAATTTTTATGTCAAAGAGGCCTTGCGGACACACATGAATCGAGAGACGGAGAGAGCCCACCCCAGGGCCGCTCCCTCGCGAGTCCCACTGGCCCAGTGGCCCACTGGACGCCTTCGCCCTCCCTCGCGAGCACGAGCAAGTCTCGCCCGGTAGGAGAACCCCTCTCGCCCACGGTGCCGCCCTCGAAACCCTAGGTTGCCGCCGCTCGAGTCCGACCACTGGAAGTAGCCGAGCTTCGACGAATCAGGCCGCCAGAGACCGCAGGGCCTCCCCTCGCCTCGTCTTCATCGATCTGCCGCTGCGCTCCGTCCTCCCCTCACCGTCGACCACTTCTCCTTTGACCCGGAGCTCGTCAGGTATTGCTCTCCATTAAATCTCGCAGTATCCCTCAGATTTCTGCTGTTATGCGAACGCCGAATCCAGCCAGCATGTCGCCTGCGCAGCAGTAGAAATTTGTCGCGACCTATAATCTAGATCTGGACGCAGTGCATTTGATTCCACCCCCCCCCCCCTCGTTTCCTCTATATAAATGAGTGAGAGTAGTATCTTACCGATTTATTGATGTAGTCCGCGTCGCTGTAGTCAGATTTGCACGTCCTAGTCCCAGCTCATCGTTGGTTTGTGACTCTGATTCGGTGTTGTACTTGTGTAGAAATATGCGAGATTGTTTCTTCACTGACTGTTGGATATATGTTTGTCGTATTACCTTAACAAAAGAAGCATTAGAAGTTGGATCCGCTCCATGTTAAATATCTGGGTTTGAATTCCTGCAAAACAGGCCTGTAATTTGCTCTTGTTTTATATCCTGTTGGGTCAAAAAGCTGAAGCTAGCATAGCTTGTGTCCTCCAAAGTAACTATGGTTGTGATAGTCTCTTGGAAAGCTGGAGGCGGTGTTTTCATCTCTCAACTTTCTTATTTGTTGTTTTTGTGTTTTATTGACTCTAAACATTTGTGATAGAATGCTGTTAAAATGTTCTTCCTGTTTTGTATGGACAAGCTAATGTTTTTGTTTTACTTCTTGTAGTTCTGAGATTACTATTTGTCCAGTAAAAATGAGGCCAGTTTTCTGTGGGAACCTTGACTATGATGTTCGCATATCCGAGCTTGAGCGCCTCTTTGGCAAATATGGAAGGGTGGAGCGAGTGGACTTGAAGACAGGTTAATCTGTTTGCTGCCTTGTTCCTACAATTTTTTTCTTTTTCTATGTTGCGAAATAAGTTAACTTTGCAGTGATCTGTTTATCTGGGTTAAAGGGCCAGATCTTTTGCTCATTAAGGCCAATTGCATTTCTGATATTTGAAGCTCAAAATTGTGGATTTCTTTCCCATTCTATTTCCAAGTTTCTAAAGCCTTATCTAACGGATTTACAAGACAATGCTGCTGGACTTGCATTGTTTTGAATTCCTGATTACTTCCTTACAAAAAAATGTTACCATTTGATTTACTCTATTAGTTTATTTTGTAATTGGGGTGTGAAAAAAATATTTGGTCTTCACAAAACTCTTCTGTGAGAGTGTTCAATTGACTAAGGAGTAAGGAGATGTGGGTTCAAGTGGAAACAGATGTCCATGATGTTGTAGAATGTAGATATGATCAAATTCCCTGCCGTCCTGTCGGTTGTAGGAAGCAGCAAACTGACCGAGTTGTTTCATTATATTGTGATGAAGTCATGGACAAATGTGTATCAGGATAAATTTAGAGAAGTTTTTTCTTGAAATTTAGGTCGAGTACTCAATTATTTCTTTGCCGCAGGAATATCATGAAGCATTTGTGCTCTTCCTGGTTGATGGACTTGGTTCTACCTTTCCTGCCTGAGCCCTACCTCATCTCTTGTCCATCTCCAGGAGTTCACAGTTCACCATGGCATTCGTTCACTTGGAAACGACCCCCCTCGTGACCGATGTCTTACTTTTACGTCAACATTGCATCCTCCCCTGCCTGCTCACCATTTCTTCGCCAATCCAACCATGCCAGTTTCATGGCCGGCTGGAGAAAAGTGGAGGTTGCACCTCAAATTCTTTGATGTACCATGAATGTTTGGATTGTTGTGCTGTGACTTCGTTTAGATCAACACATACAAGGTCTGTTCCTGGTTATTCTAGCATATCAGCCTTTAGAGTTGTGAGGTGATCTTACAAATTTTTCTTGGACAATCGCCTTTTCTGGGAAGGTACTGTAATTCCTTTGAACAATCACTAACTCTTTTCTTTTCTTGTGTTCAACAATGAAGGGTTTGCATTTGTCTACATGGAGGATGAACGTGACGCTGATGATGCTATTCGTAGACTTGATGGAATTGAGTTTGGCAGGAAAGGAAGGAGAATCAGAGTCGAGTGGACAAAGGTCTGTTGATTCAATTAAAGTATATACTTGTTAGCTCTCAGTTACGTGCCACTTAGTTACACTCAGTTATCTAATTTTTATGTAGGAGGATCGCAGTGCTGGTCGAAGAGGCGGCTCGAGAAGATCTCCAAATAGTGCAAGACCAACCAAAACCTTGTTTGTGATCAACTTTGATCCAATGAATACGAGAACTAGAGATCTGGAGAGGCACTTTGATAAATATGGCAGGATTGCGAATGTCAGAATAAAAAAGAACTTTGCCTTTGTGCAATTTGAGGTACAGGAGGATGCTACAAGAGCATTGGAGGGTACTAATGGAAGGTACTAGCTCATGCTTTATTTCAGTTTTCTTCCACTTTTAATAGTTGAGCGTGTGGAATGTTTGGTAGAAACATTGAATATGTACTTTAAACCTTTCATTGAATCTGGTATTCTTTTGGCAGTGCTTTTATGGACAGGGTCATTTCTGTTGAGTATGCACTTCGAGATGATGATGAGAAAGGAAATGGATACAGTCCAGACAGGAGAGGTCGTGATAGGCGCTCTCCTAGTCCGTATGGTCGAGGACGAGAAAGGGGTAGCCCGGACTACGGCAGGGGCAGGGAGAGGGGGAGCCCAGACTATGGCAGGGGAGGCAAGAAACGTAGCCCTGATTATCGCCGTGAAGCAAGCCCGAATGGTAGGGCCAGAGGTGATGAAAGGGGCAGCCCCAACTATGAACGGGAGCGTCATGAAGCTAGTCCTCGTCGTGATCGCTATGAAGCTAGTCCTCGCCGGGAGAATCGTGAAGCAAGTCCTGGCTATGACAGGCCCCCCAGGTTAGTATATTCTCAATGTCATCGTTTATTTGCACACTGTTGATGCCTCGAACTGAATCACCTGTTTGCATTGTGTAGCCGCTCTGCTGCAAGGGACGAGAGAGATTGAGTTTGGATGCGTTTCACCCATGCTTGTGCAAGAGCCGCCCTTCAGATGAATGTGCGAACTAGTATTATGTTAGCCAGCCGGAAAGTACTGTAATATCTCTGTTAGCTTGTGTTGACTATTATTTACTGGTAAACTTATGTATCGACTGTGGTTTCTTTCAGAATTCAGTAGTACCACTTTGTTGGGCATATTTCTACGTTCCCCTTGATCGTGCTTCTGGTGGTGAATGTGTAGATTGCTTGATCCTGTTTTCATCCTCTGTCCTCGATCGAACCTAACGTGCTATGTTACGTAGGTCTCCTACCACCAGAAAGGAGGTGTCGTTGCTATCCATGCATTCGACGATGGGTAACCGTACCCCCCAGAGACGAAGGAAGCTTCCTGGGACAGCGACTCGCATCAATCTCGTCATCGCCTCCTGCTCCACCATCATATTCCCATCTCGATCTGCCGTCCTTGCGAATTTTAACAGCTCCCTTATGAAAGAGTCGTGTCGATCAAAACAATCCGCGAGAGGCTATTCTGGGGAACAAAAAAAAAAAAAAATCTGAGTCGAAGCTTCCTGGAAGCTGCTGCTGCTCTCCTCTGAAGAATCAGATAGACAAGAGATGGTTTCGTTATATACAGAAGAAGAAGACACGCACCAACGACTCAGACCTTCATTTGCTCCCGCCGTCACATCGAGGCAGTTCCGGATCATGGCAGCGGCGCCGCCCCGTCCCTCGGTGGAGGCGGCAGCGGCAGAGGAGGAATCCTACGAGGACCTGATGCCGGTGATGGCGGGGCGGCTGGGCACGGCGGGCCTGCTGTCGGAGCTCCGGGCGGGGTTCCGTCTGCTGGCCGACCCGGCGCGGGGCGCCATCACGGCCGACAGCCTGCGCCGCGGCGCCGAGGCCGCGCTGGGCGTCGTCGGCATGACGCCCGAGGAGGCCGCCGCGATGGTCAGGGAGGGCGACGCCGACGGCGACGGCGTGCTCAGCGAGGACGAGTTCTGCGTCCTCATGGTGCGCCTCAGCCCCGGGATCATGGACGACGCCGAGGCCTGGCTCGAGGAGGCCATCGCGGACGAGCTCGTCGGCCCCTCGCCGCCGCAGCCGGCAGCCTCTAACTAGTAATCCATGGCCTGTTGCCAGTAATCCACACGCCGCCGCTCCGCTCGTGTAATACTAGCCTATGGCCGTGATTGTGAGCTAGCTTCATCAGCTACATGTAATTACCGTGATTATGATGATCCATTTCCGTCTCACTGTTCTTCTTCGATGCACTACTGATATGTTCTCTGTTGGTGGAATGGAAGCTATAGTACTGTAATCAAGACGGACCTCCTCTGATTTGTCTCACTTAAGAACAGCAGAGACTCAACCATGCATCTCTTGTTACCGATGAATAGTTATGATTGAATATAACAAAGCTTACCGTAAAAGGAGAGAGAGAGAGAGGATTGCGTTAGTAAGTGGTTTCCTTTTTGCATCTTGTCTGAAAAAATAATTGTGCATGCTACATAAGACTTTATTTGCGAGCAAAGGGCCTGTTCACTTTTACTTTTTTCAGCTGCGCTGCGCTGTGCTATGGGGCATGCAGCTGTTCGGTACAGAAATTGTAAACTTTCATCTTATTTAACCTATGTTAATTTTTTTATGGCTGCAAACAACAGCGGCTGTTTTGATAATGGCTGCGCCGCAGCACAGCAAAGCAAGCGAACAGGCCCAAAGGAAGCGGGACGTTCCAGATTTTAGGCCCGCACCCTTATTCCGGTCCGTGGGCTAACGCTGCACCGGGTGGCCCCGATCCTCCGTCACATGGCAGGCCGGCCCGGCTCGGGCCCGTGCAGGGATTCACTTCCGCCCCGCCAATCGCCCGTCGGTATCCGCACGAGGAACAGAAAGCGGCAGAAGCGACAGTAACCAAGCGAAACAAAAAAAAAAAAAAAAAGTTGGACCTGAATCTTCTCCGACCATCGAGAGAGAGCCGCGGCCCGCGGGGCGCATCTGCACACTTGTCCACTCGGCTCTGTCTCCCCTTATCTCCTCTCCCGCAGAGGCTCAGCTCCACCAACCGGTCAGGCAGGCACGCGGCCACGCCACTCCGCCTCTCGAGCTCGGAAAACCGAACGAAGCAATCCACCACACCATGGCCGCGCCGCCGCTCACGGCCCTCCGGGCGCGCCTCCTCCCGGTCTCCTGCTCGTCCTCCAAGCAGAGCCAGAGCAAACCCCCCAAGAAACAGCAGCAGCAGCAGCTACTACCACCGGCTCCCGCGACTCCGCCGCCGCAACCCTCTCCTCTGCTCGCCGCCGTCCCCGCGGCGCTGGTGCCGTTGATGATGGCGCTGCCGCCGGACGCGCAGGCGGTCGGCGGCGAGTTCGGGATCCTCGAGGGCCGGAGCTTCGCGCTGGTGCACCCGCTCGTCATGGGCGGGCTCTTCGCGTACACGCTCTGGGCGGGCTACCTTGGCTGGCAGTGGCGGCGGGTGCGCACCGTGCAGGACGAGATCAACGAGCTGAAAAGGCAGGTCAAGCCTGCCGCCGCGCCGGCAGCCGTCGGTGGAGGGGACGCGCCGCCGCCGCCGCCCGCCTCGAAGTCGCCCGTCGAGATCAAGATCGACGAGCTCACGGAGGTAACTCTACTCAATTGATCGTCTCTGAAGGAAGAAAGAAACTGCTCTGCTAGTGCTCATGGCTAACGAATAATACCGCATGCAGGAGCGGAAGAAGCTGGTCAAGGGCTCGTTCCGGGACCGGCATTTCAACGCGGGCTCCATCCTGCTCGGGCTCGGCGTGCTCGAGTCGGTCGGCGGCGCGCTCAACACTTGGTTCCGAACCGGGAAGCTCTTTCCGGGACCGCACCTCTTCGCCGGAGCGGCCATCACGGTGCTGTGGGCGGGAGCGGCGGCGCTCGTCCCGGCGATGCAGAAGGGGAACGAGACGGCCAGGAACCTGCACATCGCGCTCAACGCGCTCAACGTCCTGCTCTTCATCTGGCAGATTCCCACCGGCCTCGAGATCGTCGGGAAGGTCTTCGAGTTCACCACATGGCCGTGATCGGTGGTCGATCGGCGTTGCTTTGTAAGGCTGACTGTGAGACTGTAAAATGGAGAAATTTCAGATAAATTGACAGTTCACTTTGGCGAATGAATGATTGTGTTTATGCGTGCTACTATATGTCAAAGAAAGATCGTCCTAGCACAGATTGTTGTTGGACATACGGTTGAAGGCGCAGAGAAAAAAAATCCATATGCATGATCAATTATGTCATGTTTTAAATGACAGATGCAAATTCAAATTGAAAAAAAATAAAGTGAAAAATTCTCCCAGTAAAAAAAAGAAAAAGAAAACTAGTAATGAGAAAAAGCAGTAGATGAGCGTGGCATTCTTGCGTCCTACTATAGTGACCATAAAGAACAGAACAGTGGCAACTCCCCAAGTATAACGAATTGACGAGAGATCGAGTTCTACCCACATGGAGTAGGAGTGGATCTCCACCGTCCATGGGAGATCCGAGGTTATAAGGGGGATCTCCACCGTCCAATGTGTAATTCAGAACCAACCACCAGCTTGGACGGACCCTATATCTGACATGTGGGGAAGCGCGAGAAATAAACCAAATCCCCACACGCCAGCACGGCGAAGCGCGACGCGACTCATCCTTCCGCGTTCCCTTCGTTGCGGGAGTCCGCCGCCGCGGCTGAAACCCTAGCCGAACCGTCTGCGCCCCGTCTCGTCGGCCGCCGGATCCCGTTTGCTGTCTCCGCCGCTCCGAAGTCGCCGACACCGGAGCGATCGGATCTTGAGACCGTCGAACCACGATGGAGGGCTGGGGTGAGCACTCTCTTTCTCGGCTCCCGATCTCACGGAATTCTCTAGCGGTGTTCTCCCAGACCGTGGAGTTCACCGCCCCCGACTCGACTCGAGCTGTTCGTGTTTCTGATGCGCGTCTTGTGATGGACCGACGGTTTCCCAATCTCGGCAAGCCGCACCATTTCCGTCCGTGAAACGACTCTTCAGCAAGATTTTACGAACCACTAGCTGTGAGCCTGTGACTTGCGTCAACTTGCTGTACGGTTAACTTTAGCCTAGCCTACAGTTTGGTGTGGGGGTTTACTAGGTTTTGGGTTATAGCTTTGTAGGTTTTGTTTGTTGACCTGTGCAGATATATAAGTAATGGTCATGAATTCGCTATTTTTTCTGCGCACCAGCAGGGATAGAGTTTAAGCGTTGGCTGTGATATTAGTTTACTCTTCTACTCAAGACAATTTATTCAACCCTGTGAAAACAAATTTTCACCACATTTCAGGTTCTGAGGACTTCCAGCCAGCTGCACCTGCTGCGAAAGTTGAGCTTATTAAAAATCAGTGGGCTGATGAAGATGTGGAAGAGGATGATGTAAAAGACTCGTGGGAAGAAGAGGAGGAGGAGGAGGAGGAGGAGGTGAAATGAAAATCTGTACCCATCTTTCTTTCTTACATGCCATGTAACAATCCTTTATTTATTTTTCTGGTTCTAGTTTAGGGAAAAGTCTAATTTATATGTAGCCATGAATGTTACAAGGACAAGTGCTGGTAGCTTTAATTGTTCATCTAATTTTAATTTTCCATTGCGTTGTTGGAAATATCATTTGATGAGAGACTTGGCTATTTGCTTCGAGTCCTCTGCAATCTGCATGTTTCAACTTCTGAAGGCACTGAATAACACTGCATTTTATTGCTTCAAGGACTGATGAATAACTGAAACATCTCATGCTGCTAAGAGCTTGCGTTTCTGTTTAGTCTTTGATGTATTGTTTCTCGTGAATATTCCCTTCCCAAAGAAATGTTAATATGTGATCATCTGCTTTGTATTTACTTCTGGTATCGATATGCAGTGTAATGAACAACATTTTCTTGCTGGTCCTGTTAGCTATCAGCTGAATCTTGCCTTCTGGATTTTGTTTTTACGCATGTTGCAGAAACCTAAGCCCCCGCCTGTAGAAAAGGCCACAACGAAACCAAGTGCCAAGGCTCCTGCGAAGAAAGGAAAACAGCAAGCATCAACGAGTGCTGAAGAACCAGATGAACCTCCTCTCAGCCCCACTTCAGAGAAAATTCGCCAACAAAGGTATATGTTGTTTTTATGACCTGTTTAACTTTTGGACACTACTATGCAAGGAACTTTGTACACATCCATTTGCGATGCAATTCCTGCCTCCTTAACTTGCATGATCTATATTTTATTTTCTAATCGTTTTATTGTGTTTCTCATGTATATAATACTCGCATTAACTGTACAGGCTTGTTGAAGAGGCTGACTTCAAGTCAACTACAGAACTGTTTGCGAAGAAAGGTGGTGATGCAAAGTCACTGGATACTTTTATCCCGAAGTCAGAGAGTGACTTTGCAGAATATGCAGAACTTATCGCAAATAAACTACGCCCCTATGAGGTCAGTTTAACATCAGCATTACTATATCTAGTTATGGAGACATGGAGACAGCCTTCCCTTTTGTGGTGGATCTGACCTTTGTGGTTTCATGTTTTCAGAAAAGCTTTCACTACATGGGTCTACTTAAGAATGTCATGAGACTATCCATGACATCTTTGAAAGGTGCGGATGCAAAAGAAATATCTTCCTCCGTCACGGCAATTGCTAATGAGAAGATTAAGGCTGAGAAAGAAGCCGCAGCTGGCAAAAAGAAGCAAGGTAGCGAGTTTTGTAATTTGTAGGCATGCATGATACTCAATGTGCTAAGGTTTCCATTTAACAATAATACTGATATTATACTGAAATCTGCAGGAACGAAAAAGAAGCAGCTCCACATCGAGAAAGCAGATGATGACTTCATCCCTGGACGGGGAGGAGGTTATGATGACCCTGATGAGTACGATTTCATGTGATTCGTTGGTGAGAAGTAGGCTCAATTTCTGATATGTATACTGTGGCAACCAGAGATTAGAGTTTGCGGCAGAGTCGGCTTTTTCGAGGCTACTGAACACCACCGGATACTGTTGCATGGAACATGCTTTATCTATTTGAGGTTAATTTTTAACACTAGAGGGTAGGGAAAGCATCTATGGTATATTTCCACAAGATGTTTTTTCTTATCCTCGAGCCGTTGTGTTTTTATTTATTCTTTCGTACCTATTTTTGGCCAACTGTACAATATGCATGTACCATCAGTTTACATTGGTATCGTGCAAGTAGCCTCGGAGGGTGCCTCGCTCGTTTTTGGAGTTATATATATATGTGTGTGAATTGTGTTTTTCCTTGTGTGCTCATGTTTCATGTTTGGTTCTGGGAGTGCTCCAAAGCAGTGAACATGTTTGATTGCCGAATTTGTAGCGTAATCGATCGGGATGGTTCCTGCGCGTTAACGAGAGGCTGTTGGAGTGCCAGTTTGCAGCGTTCTTACGGGTGGACAAGAAGAGCTTCCTGGGGAGGACAGGGACTGTCTTTGTCTTGTCGTTGCGTCACGTTACGAGAAAGGTACAGAAGAGTGGTCACAAGCAAGAGGTTTGTCTCGCTCGCAAACGTTTCTCCAATGGGAAGATGAGCCTGTTTAGATGATTGGTCTAGCAAGTGTTGGAAATTACTTCAAATTTACGTTAAACAAGAAGATCCCAAGGCCATCTCTCGAAACAAAGAGGAAAGTAAAATTCCATTTATAGCATCATTTTTAGTTCAATCTTCATCTCTATTTTTTTTTTTGGAAAGAAATCTTCATCTCTATCATCATCTTGGGATGAAAACTCTCTAAAGTAATGTATGATGGAAATAACAGGCCACAGCATAGATAACGCGGCATCGTCAGCTATAGTGGAATGTACAGCTTTTTTTGAAACGCGAGAATCTCTCTTTTTTTTACATTTTTTTTATAATTTCACTGAAATTCTTATGTAATTTTTTTTTTTGAAAATCCTGCATAAGGAGGTCTAGGATTGCAGGATCGCTCTCTGAAGAGGTGATCGCCGCGCAGCGACGAACGGTTGCTCGTCTTCCTTTCCTTCTTCCCTTCCACACGATCCGGAGCAGCATTGCACATCAACATTACCGGTTGGTACGTCCTTCCTCGTGCTGCCGCTGCCTCGCAGGCTCGCACGCGCGCCCTGACACGGGGATCCGCGGCGAAGCAACGGTCTCCCACTCCCTCGTAAGGCGGCGGCGGCGGCGGCGCCAGCCATGTCTGCGCACCTGCGCCTGCTCTCCTCCGCTGGCGCCTCCCTGCCCGCCTCCTTCCGCACGCCCGCACCCGCCTCGCTCCGCGTACCACCCGCGGCGCCC
>BCLF01000037.1:2642837-2664577 GCA_001602275.1 Zoysia japonica
CGCACGCGCGCCCTGACACGGGGATCCGCGGCGAAGCAACGGTCTCCCACTCCCTCGTAAGGCGGCGGCGGCGGCGGCGCCAGCCATGTCTGCGCACCTGCGCCTGCTCTCCTCCGCTGGCGCCTCCCTGCCCGCCTCCTTCCGCACGCCCGCACCCGCCTCGCTCCGCGTACCACCCGCGGCGCCCACCGCCCACGCCGCCCGGGCGCGGCCCCTCGCCCGCTCGCTCCAGGGGCGCCCGCGCCTCTCTCTCCGCTGCAGGGGCGCCGTCGTCGCGCGAGAAGCCGGCGGCTGCGAGGAACGCGCCGAGGATGAGGAGGCGGCTGGTGCGGCGGGGCTGTGGGACCAGGTGCGGGACATCGTCGTGTTCGCCGGCCCCGCGCTGGGGCTCTGGATCTGCGGCCCGCTCATGAGCCTCATCGATACCATGGTCATCGGCCAGACCTCCGCCGTCCAGCTCGCCGCGCTAGGTCGGTCTTCACTCGCCGCCGGGCACCCAGTGTCGTCAATTTAGCAGCTCTTTCAACCTATCCTAATACTATTCAAATACGCAATCATCCTTGCCCATCATATGAGACAGTATATGTATCTACCATAAATGGATTATGATGCTCATGACTCTACAAAGTCGATTCATATACCTCCCAGCACAGTGCTCGAACTGAATTTTCCGTTCCATTCACTTCCAGGGCCTGGCACCGTGTTCTGTGACTACCTTTGCTACATTTTCATGTTCCTTTCGGTCGCAACCTCCAACATGGTGGCAACCTCCGTTGCTAAAAAGGTGCATTCTGCACTCATAACTTAGAGAGAATTCCTTGTGTGCCACTGAAAAACTTGAAATTTCTTCTCAACCACTAAAAAAATGATTCTTCCTTTTGTGCCGCCATTTGAGATTTTCATGCCCCTACATGCCACTCCCGAGTAGAAAAATACTCTAAAATATTTTTGCATTGAAGATGTAAACAAAAACTATTTTTTATAAAATACTAGATCACAAAAGAGAATTACTGATATTTTTTTGACAATTTTAGTAAGTTGTTTAACGCATCTAAAAACTAAGGTAAATTAAACCAATGTGAAATTTTTAATTCATAATATATGTTGAATTTGCAGTGGACATAATAACAAAAATTATTCATCGCTATATGTTCTATCACCATAAAATTCGGCATAGATATTGAAGCAATAGAAGTTGATTTTCATTGAGCTATACTGAAAAAGAAAAGCAAATCCCTAAAAGATAAAAGAAAATCCACTCAGGAGTGGCACGTAGGGGAATGAAAATCTCAAACGGTGGCACAGAAGGGAAAATCATTTTTTCAGTGGCTAAGAAGGAATTTCGAGTTTTTTCAGTGGCACATAAGGAATTCTCTCCATAACTTATGGCTGTTCAATACTAGTTCTTGGTAGTTAACTACCTTATGCGTGTCAAATTTCAGTCACCTTATTGCAGCTAATATATGCAGGACAAAGAACTTGCACAACATCAAGTGTCTATGTTGCTGTTTGTTGGTCTTGTCTGTGGCATAGGAATGTTTTTGTTCACTAAGTTTTTTGGTACTCAAGTATTGACAGGTAAGATTCTTTAGCAAAAGAAGAAAAGTTTCCATGTGGAACTACAAATGTAATCTTGCTTTAATATACATACATCTTTTGGACCGCTTAGATTTTCTTTGTTTCTAATTGAAAGCTCAAAAGCTTATCTTGTCATAGGATTAACTTTTTATTGCCTTTCTGTTTCTTTTTATACTCAACCAACTAAGCATTTATATACTTCTTACAGCTCTGCTATTCTTATTTTATTTTGTTTCTCTTGTTGTCTAGAAAGTTAAAAGATAAATTGCATCTGTATCGCTTTTCTTTTTATGAATTTATTGTTGTTTCTTGCATTATCCTTTGTTGCATGTGGTAAATTTGTTGAACATGTGTGGTACCGTCATTATTTCGACTTCATCAAACTAAATATTCTATTTTCCTTATTTTTTTCCCTCCAGCTTTTACTGGATCAGGGAATTATGAAATTATCTCTTCTGCCAATACATATGCTCAGGTTTGTATAATTGTATGGTCCAAGCTCCCTCTGTGCTATATCATTGTCCCAATCTAATTGGTAAGGAAGCCCATATTTCTGGGATTTAGAATTTGGTTTATATGCATTGTACCAGTTAAAGTAGTACTAACACAAAGAAATGAGGTAAGAACTTCAGTTTTGAGCTGCATGTGAAATAAAATATCACAAGCTTTTGATTACCTAATTGGCGTCTTGTCCCTAGACAGCTCCTATAGATGCATTTTTCTTATTTCACAAAGTTGAGCAAATTTCATGATGGTTCTAAGGCTAGATTGGCAGGGTTCCTGTTGCATATACTTCTAGGCATGTTTATTTCTTCTAACATCTTGTTTAATAGGATTTAAAAATTCATTTGAAGTAATAAGATCAATGCGTGCACTTTCAGATTCGAGGCTTTGCGTGGCCTGCAGTTCTTGTTGGCTTAGTTGCTCAAAGTGCTAGGTATGTGTTGTCTCCATTCTTTTGATCTAATGTTTAGTATATAGTTTATCAGTTGCTATTTTTTTGCTTGCAATAACCTTTTTCCTGCATTTCTTTATCCAATTACCAGATCTAAAAAAATGAAATTACTCACAGAAAAAGATAGACATGATTAATATCAATCCAAATCATGAAGTGGGATTTTGAAAGGGGATCACAAGTTGTATCTCTACTCTATATACCTGTCTGCTGTCAACTTGTTATAATCATTGTAGAGCATTGAAACACTGCTTGGATCTCCAGAGCGTAAAGAGAACTAGTGGAGTGCTTATAGATCTCTTTTGGTTGCAATGGCTTTGACAATTATTTCAAGATTATGGTTGACTTAGTTAGCATGTGTCACTCACCCAAATTTTATAATCCTATGGAATATAAATGGAAGTAATTCAAATAGCAGTAGAGCCTTGGATGTCTTCTGTTTGATGAAATACTGTATCTATGATGATTGGATGCTTTGGTTGCTAGTCTTATGATAGTCTGTTGTTATAACTCAGTCTAGGCATGAAGGATTCTTGGGGTCCTTTGAAGGCGTTGGCAGCTGCTAGTGTTATAAACGGTGCTGGCGATATAATTCTTTGCTGTGTATGTGGCTATGGAATTGCTGGTGCTGCTTGGGCAACTATGGTTTCGCAGGTACAGACATACTTCCCTGCATACGATGTCACATCTCCTTTTGGAATTTTTTGACTCGTATTTCAGTACTACCCCTTTTCTCCATTAAGTTTATTGTTGAATTATAGGGAATTTGGAGATTAGTTTTCTTAAAGAAATATTACTTTGTACGAATAAGTTTCTTATGTCAGGAAACGTCTCTCATTTTAAAGGGGCTGATATTATCAATGAAGGGCTAGCAAGAACTAAATGATTTCCATGGCTTTCTCTGTCTTCATCATTTGATTACTCAATTTTGAGGCTAGCGCGGGCACTGACACTGCCTTGCTCTGGCTAATTATGTTTTTATAGCTAAATCTGGCTAATTATGTTGATTGCTGTATAATACAACTAGAAAATCTGCGCGGCAATTACCACGCTTTTCGTGTAGGTTTTTGTTGTGCACACCTAGTTGAAGCAGTATATTTTAAATTTATTATTTAACAAATAGAAGTATAATTGCCTTGATATGAATGATAAAGTTCCATAAACATATACTCCGGTCTCAAACAAAAGTTGTCGACATAGTCTTCAAAGCTAAGTGTGACCTTTGTTATCTATAAAATATTTAATAAAAAGTAGCATCGGTACACTTTTAAGAAAGTATTTTTAAAACAAATTATTTCTAATTTTGTAACTTAATAAATTTAAAATTATTTCTAATTTATATTGGCAATGTTTGATTAAAACATTGCGTTCAAAGCTACTTTTTTTTTAGACCGGAGTTGTAAGCGGGAAAAAGATTGAATCTTAATTCTCATAGTAATCAAGGAGCATTTTTAGTAGATAAAACAATTTAAGTTATCTAAATATACATTTTCATTACATATAAAGGTCTTTAATTGTAGCATATACTTGCAAGACATAGAAGTAGAATAAATTTATAAAAACTTCTCTTACATCTTTTGGAATAGTTCTATTGAATCTATAGCAAAAGTAAATTTGATTTAACAAAACAGTTATAGTTAATTTTTTATATCTATGTTATTATCTATGTGTATTACCATATACTCCCTCCATTCCTAAATTATTGTTTACCGTTGATTTTTAATATCATCTTTCACTATTCAACTTATCTAAAAAATTAATTCAAATATGTGAAATTTATGTTGTGATTCAAATAACTTTAATGATAAAGCAAATTATAATATATGAAATTTATAAAAAATTAAATATGACTATAGTCACAATTTTTGTTAAACCTAGAAAAGGTAGGGCAATGGCACGCCCGTTCATGCCTGCTCCCGCCGAGTAGAAGCACGCTCCTACGTTGACTGGAGAAAATATTTTTTTTCTCCTTTCTAATATCCATCGTTAGATTTTAATCCGACGGTTAATACTTTTTAGGGCGATGTGACGCAACGAGGGTTGAGAGAACGCTTGCTCTTTAATATATAAAGATTTGTTTTGCACTATTGAATTTGTTAATATTTTCCTCAGTTAGCAATTTTTGTTTACACTATCAGATAGTTGCTGCTTTCATGATGATGCGGAACTTGAACAATAAGGGCTTCCGAGCTTTCTCAGTGGCAATTCCTTCAGCAAGAGAGCTTCTGCAAATATTTGAAATCGCGGCTCCTGTTTTTGTGACAATGACATCCAAGGTATTATTTTGGTGGATCCAACAATCTGTATTCTTTACTTATGTCAATGTTATGACTTATTGAGTTATTTCAAATTCTCTTCAGGTAGCTTTTTATGCATTGCTTACATATTCAGCAACTTCTATGGGAGCAATAACTCTTGCAGCCCATCAGGTTCATACTTTTATGACTCATGGAATGATTATTTGTCAGGGTCTATCTATGCAAGAAAAATCTGAAATTGTTTCTTGCTTTCGATTTGTGAAGGTTATGATTAATATCTTATGCATGTGTACTGTTTGGGGTGAGCCTTTGTCACAAACTGCACAATCATTCATGCCAGAGCTGATATACGGTGTTAATCGGAATTTGACCAAGGTATTGATGATGGCCATGTTTAGGGATAATAGCTTCACTGCCCCTATTTTCAGATCTAATTGTATATTTGCCCTCATGTTTCTTGACTTGGTACCATTGTCCCTGTTTTTTGAAAAGAGCTGCATTTTTGCCTCTGTTTTTGCATATATGTGAATAGAATGCCATTTTATTCTTGCCTTGCTGCTTTTATTAATCAAACCATCTAGGCAACCAAAAAAAAAACATTTTTTTATCTGAAGATAGAACAATTTATTGTTCAAAAAACATGAATGCTTGCAGAGTTTTTTTTTTAATATTTCATATGTTTTGGCTAAATATAATTAATTTGTTTAAGGTAATGAAATGAGGTAAGTCATATCAAACTATTTCAATTGATACAGCCACCCTCCCTTAAACAATATGGTACTCAGCAAATATTTCCCCTTATTTCCTCTTCCCGTATGTAGAGTGCCAGCTGATGGTAGGCTCAGCACAATCATTACTTGCTGTCACTTTTTCTGCGTTCATTGGTACTTTGATTCATAAAAATAGTGCCATGCAATACCTTGAATTTATTTCTGCTCTAAAATTCATGAAGTTATGTTACATTACTCTGAAGTGTCTTAAGCTAATTTTTATCTAGGCAAGGATGCTGTTGAAGTCACTTGTCACCATTGGAGTTATAGCTGGATCAACTTTGGCGATAGTAGGAACACTCATTCCATGGCTTCTTCCCAGGCTCTTCACCAATGACCAAATGGTCATCCAACAGGTCTGATACATGAATATTCATTTATATTATTCTGGAAGCGCAGACTATCAGCTGTGGTGATTGTATTTTGAGATAAGGCTATGTATCATATGCCTGTAATTTGCATCTGCTAACTTTTTGAGAAATAGAGCAAAGGAAACCCGTGCTGTGGCAGAATATTATTAATATAAGAAGACTAAGGTAAAACCAAGAGGTTCAAAAGCAAGAAACTGAAACAAAAAGGACGGCGGCTAGGAGACCAGCCAAAACAAGAGCTGAAAAACTATACGAACATCTAACTGTACAATATAAGATTAGTGAATTTCTTTTGCTTGTCTGGCTGCATTCGATGGGCATGTTGGGCAGCTTCCTTTAGGAACCCTAACTTCCAACTGTGAAAAATGGACTGTTTCTGTTGAAGATACGATTGTTTCGTTGCATCAATTAATTGTCTGGAAATTACTTCTACTCCTTTATCTACATCATTTTACGTCGAGTATCTCAATAGATTATATTTTTGTCTTGCTTCATGATGCAAACACACACCCTCTCTATCATAAAAACAAAAAACTGTGCAACGGTATTCCTATACTGTTCAGTTTGAGATCAATTAGTTATATATTTGTACTTTGTTATTACGAGTAGTTGTTTATGTAGAAACTTATCAATCAAGCCAGCATTTTCTTTATTAAGCTTGATTTTGACTTTAAGTTTTTTTCAGCTGATATCAGATCGGTAGTTAGGAATGGCTGGCCATTTCTTTCCTTATACATTCTTCGGAGAAAAAGGAACTGCTTGCATTTCATTCTTGAAATCTCCTATAATATCATCTTCAGTAGCTTGTTCTCTCTATTGAAAGATTTGTGCTTCATCACTACTATCCAGTGCTTTGAATTTTGTCTGGAACTCATTAACTTTACACTATATTATCAACAGATGCACAGAGTATTGATTCCATATTTCAGTGCATTGCTGGTAACACCTTCGGTACACTCCCTTGAAGGAACATTATTGGTATGATTATTTATTTCATTTCGCTTATTCACTCCAACTCTCATGGAAAGTACCTTCTTTAGTTTACGCTGGGTTAACTGGCCTTCTTTAGGTTTTGGCTGTATCCATTTGGCTGAACACTAGCCCAAGAAAAAAAAAAAATTGGATATGACCAAGGTTTGCCAAATATTTTGGCGATAGTGCCAAATTCTTGGGTTAGCTAAATTTTACAATTGTTGGGCACAAACAAACAAAGCACAATATAGCAAATGAAATTGCATACTGCAAGGTTTATGTCATGGTAACAGTAATCTTTTTAATAAAGATAACATAAGCTGCAGCAAAGCAATAGAAACAATCTTTTATATTTGTGGTATGAAAGTGGTAATTTAAGAGAATGATGGGATATTCATTGAAGGTTTGCAAATTGCAATATCAGCATAATGCTTGCTAAGCATTTGATAGCAGTTTGCTGACATGTCTTACTTGTAGGCTGGAAGGGATCTTAAGTATTTAAGTCAATCAATGGGTGCATGCTTTTGCGTTGGGACCCTTCTGTTAATGGTATGCCTGTTTCTTCACCTCTTTTTTTTCCCTGACGACTCTTTACTGGGAGACCAAACATGTTTTGAAATTTAGAGGAGAATCTCTGATCGCTTTTGAAATGTTGCGTTGTGGCTGCCCAGCAAATAAAAGAATGGGAGTCCAATTGCCCAAACACCCTTGGTCTGAATTTTAAAGCGTTCTCACTTTGATGAATTTTGTTTTGTTGTTTCATCTTAAAGCTCCTCCGCAACAAATTTGGTAGCTTGCCAGGATGCTGGTGGATACTTGCCTTGTTTCAATGGGTATGGCCATTTCTTCTTTTAATATACAATGTCTTATCGTAATCTTGAGTGCTGAGCAATGTTCCTGATGCAGAGTCGGTTCGGAAGCGCTTTACAGAGACTTCTTTCTCCTATGGGTGTATTGTACAATGAAAACTTCGATCAGATTGAGTATGCCAAGGCGAAGGCCACGTGAGGATGTGCCATTGGATGAAAGAGATGCTAAAATGAATTACACCAGCCTGGACGTTGTGCCATCATCCTTATGCACAGAAGTCAGGCAATTTGGCCATAAATCATGTTAGGGGCTGCTGATATTCTTTTGGAAATGAGATTATACAATTGTTATAGGATATTAGGGTTAGAAAAGCCAGTATGGCTTCCTACGGTTAGAACTCATCCTATTTTTTTCCCTTGCATTTTCTGCACTAGGAGTTAGTATTTCACAGATTCGTGGTACTGCACCCAGAAGGCGAGAAGGGTAGCGTTCCATAGTCAAACACTTAACGCTGTAAAAAGTGGAGTTAAGTGGGCATTTACAGTGACTAATTTCTCTTTATTAAACCTAAAGAATGAAGAGATGATTCATTATATAGAAGTAATCCGAAATTCAGGAATAGTGAGACTGCACATATAATTCTCGTCGTTTTTAAACTGTGATCACTAGAACACGAACCCTAGTTAAAAAATGATCTAAATTTGTTGCTCTAACAACAACAGTTTTAAAATGACGTGAATATGCAACAGTTCAGCACTGTTGGCATGATGGCATCGATTGCATTTTTCTGAAGTCAGAACAGGCAAGCGGGACAAAGAACAAACTGCAAATATGCCAGTTACAGTTCAGTAGACTCGTTGCCGCCTGCAGCTGTTGTACCCTTCACAACTCTTGCTACGAAATCTTTAAAAATAATTCTTACAATCTCAACTGCATCTGGTGCGCTCTGTCGGTGTTGTGACCCGGCCGAGGGAGCACAGATCACAGTGTCGTGTAATTGTAAAACATAATTTTCACTGAACCGAGGGCGAAAACCGCAAAATCTAGGGTTTATTTTCTTCGCTTCCGGAAACCTCCACGCCGTCGACTGCCTTGCCTGCCCCATTCCCACCACCTCGCGGGCGAACAATCGGCGGCGGAGCAGGTCAGTCCGAATCTTTTGTTCCGTGCCGAGCCCTGTTTCCTTTCGAGCACGAGCAGCAGATTGATTCGTGCCTTCCTTGATTGTCTAGCCCAGTCTCGGCAGATCCTTGTTGCTGTGGAGGAGAGGCAGCGATGGCAGGCATGGGCGACATGCCGATGAGGCCGCGGCCCGGTCCGCCGATGCAGCACAGGGGACCTCCGCCGATGGCTCGCCACCGCCCGGAACCCATCGACCGCGAGAAGGTCAGTCGGTCCTGTCCCCCATTCATCACTCTGTTCATGCTTTCATTGTCCAAGCTCATTGGCATGACCGATAGTTGTGCTTGTAGAAGTAGGCGGACCATGGTAGTGGAGTGTGAAATTTCGCAGCATTTGGTTGGGTTTCGCACCTAGAGGATTGTGAATGCTGAATGGCTGTTAACTGATTACTTGTTCCTTTGTGCAGACCTGTCCTCTGCTGCTGAGAGTTTTCACCAAGGTATGCCTTGTTTATTTTTATATCAATGATAGGCTGCTTGATGATTCACTTCTTTGTATGCTGCCTTAACTTCTGAATGAGATCTTACTTGTCAGTAGGAGCAACAGAAATAAGCATAACATGGCCTAGGGATTGGCACTGAAAAAAAATTGATTGTACATTTCAAATATATGCTCAGCTAAAAAAAATAAAATCTTGCTGTCATTTCTCAAGGAGTTATATACTTGTCTTTGTTGTTGGTGAACATGACTATGGGTACACTTTCAGTTGTGAAACTTATTTAGCTGCCTTGTTATATTCAAGCTGTACTGAGTCTTTTAGGGCCATTTGTATGGACATTGCATTGGTTCTGATATTAGCCATGATCATTCTTGTTCCTGCTTGGATGGAAAGCACAGCGGTAATTCTGCAATGAATTTGAATTCATAATTAGCTGGGAATACTTTTATGTTAATCTGTACAGATTTGTTGGGAATAAATATTTATCATATTCTGTGCATATGTATGTGAAGTGTAGTGCATATAATGTGTGCTTCTTGTATATCTTGCAGAATATATTAGTAAAGAAGCAGCTGTGCTGCAAAATTTGATTGCATTGATTGTTTACAGGTTGGTGGCCATCATGAAAAGGAAGAATTTGCTGTGAGAGGCAAGGAGCCAAAAGATGAAGTTCAGATTTACACGTGGAAGGATGCCACGCTACGCGAACTCACTGATCTTGTAAGTCTACTTGCTTCTGCTACTAATGAAAAATAACTTATGTATTCAGATATCTCAGCAAATCATAACTAACAGCTAGTCGTGACAGATCATAAAAGTAGTGCCTGCCCCTGCATATTAGATTACAAGCGTAGTGATTATTGCACTTCTAGTGGTGGTATGCATGAAAATTTTACCGGAGCATTATGGTTATTTTTTCCAGGTAAAAGAAGTTGCTCTTCCAGCTAGGAAAAGAAACGCGAGACTGTCTTTTGCTTTTGTATACCCGGACAAGAATGGTCGTTTTGTTGTCAGACAGGTAAGAGTTTATCAGTATTGTGATTATATTTCTGTAACAGACCCATCTCTTCAGTTAGAAGTGCCAAGCAATTCAGTTGCATTAATCATCATGCTATTCTTCTGGAGAATGAATCAACAATGTATTCGGAACTGTTGCTAAAATGTAGAGCTCGGCTTTAATGCTGATATTATCACATTTCTGTATCAATGATAAGAAATGCAGCTTCTATTGTTTATATATATATATATATATATATATATATATCCATTCATTCAGTCAGTCAATAGTCTATTCATTCTAGCTGTCATAATTAGGTATGCATACCAAACACATTGTACTGGCACAAATCTAGGCTTCCAATGTGTTCATTATAAACTATTAAGAATTGACGTTCAAAATATGATCATATAGCTACTTCACTGCTTCCATGAACTTCTCTTACAAATCAAAACTCATGCTCCGTGTTATGTTTAACTTTCTATTGTCTTGTTGAATATTGAAGGTGGGTTCAACATTTGCATATGGCCATGGAAGAGGGGATGATGCCAAAACACTTGCTGAGCTTGGGTTCCAGGTATGCAGCGGTGCTGTATTATACTGTTTCAGTTCATGTTTTTGGTGGCAAAAGTTTTTACTGATTTATGCTTCCTTGTTTTACAGATAGGCGATTACTTGAGCGTTGCAATTTTGTGAAATGATGACCCTTTGTGCTCGACGGCTGCAACAATTGCAGATGTTTGTGGTTGCCAGGGAATGCATCACTTATTAGTACTTGTAGGGAACTGAACCAAATTTATCTGTAATACTGGTACTGTTGGAAAAATTTGGCATCATGAAACGCCTCAGATGGCTAGTGTGATTGCTTAGTAATATCGCTAC
Organism: Zoysia japonica; assembly: GCA_001602275.1. Lineage (NCBI taxonomy): Eukaryota > Viridiplantae > Streptophyta > Magnoliopsida > Poales > Poaceae > Zoysia > Zoysia japonica. Next base: position 2,654,052 of record BCLF01000037.1, read on the forward strand.
TTATTTTTGCTTCCGTTTGGTGTTACTCCTATCAATTAAGACATCGTGCATTGTGCATCTATACGTGCATCAGAGGCTCTTGCTAAGCAAGATAATTCACCGAAAGTAAAATTACTGGCTGTGTTCCAACAGTTTTAAAGACGGTATAAACTGGGATGTATTTGTTCAATTTCTTCACAAGGCGACTCGAAACAAAGTCATTTTTAATCAGACGTCGACAATAACCTGTGAGATCCGACCTGGCTAGAGCCTCCATTCATGGTACATGGTCCAGGTCGTGGCGCCGATCAGTCACCGTCGTGTGCCATGCGTCTGTCGAACGTTTGTGAGACACCCAACTTAGTACTCGTACAAGGTGACGTGTTGTCGGAAGCATCTCATGACAGGTGTTGTCAGCATGCACTCGATGATGATTCCAAGAAAAAACATGGGCATCTGCTATTTTTTTTAGAATTATTCTAGCAGTTATATTTAGTTACAAATCGTGCATATGTATCAGCTATAGAGGTTCTACTCAAGGATCAACGTCCTCATGTAGTCCTCGAGGACCGGGAGCCTCTGCTCTTCGTCGTACCCGTACATGACGCTGACCATCCTGGCGCCGTTCAAGCAGGCCTGCGTGAAGCCGGCCGGGAAGCGCCGCCTCCTCCTGCGGAAGCACTCCCTGTTGAGCTCCTCCCACTCCGCGGCGATCATGCTGCGCATGTGCTCTTCCGCGTCGGCGGCGGCGCGGCTAGGGTTCTCGAGCAAGTAGAAGTCCCTGTACGATCCGTCCAACCCTTCCTGCGCTTCGTCCTTGGCACCGCCCAAGTCGTCGTGGAGTCTGAGGATCTTGGCGGTGCAGGAGATGACCTTTGCAGCGTCATTGCTTGACGTTGACGAGTGGTCGTGCCCTAGCAGGGACAACACGTGCGCAAATAAAAGGGGACCTCCTGAAGTGACTACGCCATTTCTCAGATATTCCTCTGCCGAGGGCACTTGATCGGTTGCCAGCCACTTCGCCTCCACCATGAATCCGTCAAACAGCGCTGCCCACTGCCAAAAATAAAAGGTTCAGTACATAGAGTTCATGGAGTTAATCATTGTTCATAAAAAAGATCATTTGGAAAATATTTTTTATTTAGCATTTACAAATGAAAGAAATAAATCTTAGTGGAATCAAGAAATAATAAAAAGAAGACATCCTGTTACATGGAAAATTGGTTACATACAGCTTTCTTCAAATGATTGATAGGGTTAGATCCATGTTCCTTTTCAGCCATATCGGCGATTTCGTTTGTAACGGTGTAAAGAGCCTTGTAGCATGATCTTATGTATGCAGGGAGTGAATCAGCAGCTCCAATATCCCACCTGCAAAAGTTACATTTTCTTTGAGCCATATCAAGTTACAATTAGGCTAATTATACAATAATATGAGCTCCAAGCTGCTACTTACTTTTTGATTGCGTCAGTGAAGCGAGAGAGCTCCTCTGGTGTGCCAACAAGATCAAAGATGTCATCCACAACGTAGACAAAGGATATTATCTTTGTAATCTCAACCCTGTACTGCGAAAATGAGGATCCTTGGAGTACAGTCACGGCCCACATGTACCATTTTAACACCTGGTCCCGGACTGTCGGTATTTCTTGAGCCAATCCTAGGTCCATCCACCATCTGCATCACATCACATAAATAATTTTATTATTACACCTTATCACAGTTAAAAGTCATTTTTACCACTCTTAAATTGGGCTGTGCTCGTGGAATACATATTTATGCAAAAAGAACCTCATGTCAACTAGCCGCGGACTCGGGAGACAACTTCATGTTTACCTTTTAATCTCTTGCATTTCATTCGCATGCATCTCCTTGTTGAGCTGGAACACTGCAATTGCTAACTCCTCCATTGCAGCAGTGTTCCTGTTGGGCAGGCTCTGCAGGTAGCTGAGGTGGTGCCTTGCCTTGTATTGCATGAGGCTTAGGTGGTAGGGGTGGTCCAGGGACTGCCTCACATAGCTTGCAAGGCCTGGCTCTAGGTACCTGAATCTGATGGCAGATGTAAGGTGCTTGCGAGAGAACTCCTTTGCCTTGTAAAGTGATGCTTCTCCTCCGATGTTCAGGTGTGACATGTCATGCAAGCTCAAGAGCCCTCTGATGTCCTTACTAAGCGCAAGATTGAACTCACCAGCGCCGTCGGTGAACTTTCCGAGAATGGCATCTACACCAACAGAAGAACATGTGAATCAATTCCAATCACCGATACCTCCTTTATTGTAGCACACCTTGAACTGATGAGGATATTTCTGATATTTACCGACCTGCCGAAACATCGTGCCCGGCTTCTCTCATGAGCCTGAACGCGAGAGTCGCCTCAAAGACATCGTCGCTGTGGAGGAGATCCATGCACGCGGCCATGGCGCCCTCGATCTCCTCCTGGAAGTAGTGGTCGATGCAGAGGCGCTTGAGGTTGTCGACGGCGGCCACCATCTCCCGGCGGGTCTCCTTCTTCCGGAGTTGATGAAGAATCGTATGCACGCTCTTCACGAGGCCCTCCTGAACCTGATCAACGATGGTGTATTGTTTTCACAGTCTGATCAGACGACGCGTGCAGTTACGATTAGCTAGGGGATATTTTGTTATCATGCATATGCAGCGCTACGTACTAGTACTATAACGTTAACTCCCTAACCTGGAGGTCAATGCCGTCGTTGGGCAGCAGGGTCTTGGATGCCGCCGCCGAAGAGCGCGTGGAGCTGCCGAGGCGGCCTCGCCAACCGTTTCCGGCTGCCGGCGACGCTGAAAGGAGAAGGGTATCCACGGAGGAGGAGAAGGTGCGTGCAGGCAGAGCAGCCATGAATATTTTTCCCGGGCCTCTCTGCTACTAGCTGGCTAGAGGAAGAACTGTGTGCTCGAACAACACACTGGGATTAATCAGAGAAAGCAAGGTGTTTTTAAATTGTTATCGTTAGGATAACAATTCTAGCTGGTTCAAAAATGATGAAAAGTTGATGGTTGCAACTGTTGTGTGCTGTGTGCAGTTCTTGCTTGCTTGAGAGTTGTGCATCCCATCCAATTTATAGGAATAGATCGAAGGACATATTGTGTATGAAGAGCTGCACCAGGTCCAATACCGTCACTATCGTTCAAGACCTTGGGCTTTTTTGGTTGCTATGTGCGTGTGAATCACATGCTTTGGCTCGTGCTTGAATAAAAACACGCCAGGGTACTGATTATTTGTACCGATCCATTGAACATGGATGGTTGATAATAACACTCCAGTACGTAGGAGATGCATGTTGTCCTCTCCTAAAACGAAGCAGCTTACACCTGCCAATTTTATTCCAGAAGAAAATTTCAACATGAGTTGCCCTGCCTCGACAGGTGAGTTTGTACCCGAAAGAAAAGAAGCCTCCTCTTCTTTTTTTTTTGAAACAGGGATATATTTCAATATATCCCAGCCATGTACAGCATCGAAGAATGCACGTAGCAAGCTAGACTCAGCAAACTCGGACTCTATATATGGGACATTGGGAATCCAAATAGGCGAAAATAAAATTAACTTTACTAGTCTTATGTAGAGTGCATTAACCATTCTCCTACTATGCCATAATCACTAATAGGCAGCTGCTTAAACATAAATTAATTCCTCACGAAGTACTACTGGTCACTTCTAATCTCACTCTCATGTTACAAATGATACCAAAATCGGTCCACTTGCTGCTCGTCAGTATCACAAGTGACCTGGCCACAAGTGAAAAGGGAAAGGAGATCGTTAGCTGCAGGACAAAAATATGTCGCGCGTGATAAAAAATGGCTAGATGCGCATTTATATGGCAGCCCGCAGGTAAGGGGAACGGGTGCCCACCAGCCACGTATAACCTAGGAAATAAAATCTACTATAGCCTGTTATAGGTGATTGAGACAGGTTAATCTCTTTGTATTTATATACAATTTAATTAACAGTTATAACCTCATTTAGCTCTTGTTATTCTCTGTTTAAGATGCTATATGCTAAATGTATTTGCCGACGATTTTTCTTGGCGCATAACATGTTTATTACTCCCACCGTCGTTAAAATGATGTCACCGTTGACTTTTATAATCAACTTTGACTATTCGTCTTATTCAAAAAAATTTGATAAACTTTGTATATTTTTATTTATCATTAGAGTTATTTGAATCACAACTTAAAATTTTATATATCCAAGCAAATTTTTTGAACAAGACGAATGCTCAAAGTTGAATTTAAAAATCAACGACGATAAAGCTCGGAAAAAATGGAACCATGCATATTAATTGGCTAGGTCGGACAACTCGGTTGGACGTAAGAATTTTCCATCTAACGACTTTTCTGTATTAGATCGATGAGCAATTGGCCAATTGTGCATTATTGACTTGTCAACTGCTATGACGTTTATGTCCACGTTGTGCAGCCCATCTGAGACCAGGAGCCACATGTTTCAGGCCATGCAAATGGCAGAGTTGGTTAAACACTGATGGTCCATTATTCAGTCGGTCAACGGTCAGGCTTTAGCTCCATGTGTAGCATGTCACTGCATGTGGATGTAGAAAGCAGTGTTCACTGTTGCTTCTAGCAAGCTTCATGTGGCTTACGTGCGTGTCTACCTTCTGCCGTGTAAATACATGATGCAAATACAAGTAAATCATCAAAACAAGAGTGCCTCATTTAGTCTGATGCTTCAGATTTGCATTCCAACTAGTAGCAACTAATCAGTGCTAGTGGTTCCCATTTTATATTACAATCCAAAACATGCTTTTACTATTCTCAGGAAATAACCTGTAATCTGCAATCAGTAAAAGGTTTGGTCGGCCAAATGGAATGGATGAGTGGCTTCTGAGCGTTCATGTTTGAACAGACGACGTGACTCGGGTGTCCTGACGATGACGGCGACGCGTCCTCGTCCTTAATGTTCAGACGTGTGATATTTGCTGCATCGATCTTTGAGTGGACGAACTGCTTCAAAGGAGCAGCATCATCATGTAGTCCACAAGGACTGGAAGCTTCTGCTCCTTGTTGTACCCATACATGACGCTGACCATCCTGGCGGCATTCAAGCAGGCCTGCGTGAAACAGGAGGAGAAGAAGGCGCTCTTGCGGAAGCACTCCCGGTTGAGCTCCTCCCACTCTCTCGCGATCAAACTGAGCATGCGCCCTTCCGCGTCGGCCGGGGAGCATCTAGGGTTCTCCGTCAAGTACAAGTCTCTGTAGGATCCCTTCATCCTGCGCGATTAATCGTATTGCATGTATCCACGTGAGCAACTAATGCTGTTTGGATCTTAAGAAATTACTTCAGATTTTGCATTCCAAATAGTAGCAACTAATCAGTGCTAGTGGTTCCTATTTTATATTACAATCCAAAACATGCTTTTACTATTCTCAGGAAATAACCTGTAATCTGCAATCAGTAAAAGGTTTGGTCGGCCAAATGGAATCGAATCTGTTGTCGTTCCTGTGATCAGCTTTGGACTTCTCTTTGCCTTGGTTCGATCTCGATCGAAGTTGGTTTGGACAGCCTCTTTCACAGTGGCAAAGATGATGGCGATGTCGAGAAAGACGCTCGTCGTCCGAGAGTTTTTACATCTTAGCTTATGGACGAGCGCTTTCGATGTCGTGCCGCAGGTGAAGCCGTTGATGACGTCTGCGTCGCTTACGTCCGGCAGCTCATTTCGCTTGCGCGAAAAGCGATGAATATAGTCACGAAGCGATTCGTCGGGGTTTTGCTTACAGTTCTTCAGATCCCAGGAGTTACTCGAGTGGGTGTAGGTCCCTTAAAAGTTGCCGATAAAGGTGTGATGAAGGTCGAATCAGTCATGAATGCTGTCTCTCGAAAGATGCTCGAGCCACCCTTTGGCCGAATCGGACAGGAAGAGTGGCAGGTGATGGATGGCGAATGGGTCATCGGCGTCACCGGCTCTGCATGCAAGACGATAATCCTCGAGCCAATAGGCAGTGTTGGTCTCACCAATGTATCGAATGATGTTGGTCGGAGCGCGGAACCTCTAAGGAAAAGGTACTCTCCGAATGTGGGACCCGAACGCTCGGGGTATGACCTCATCAGTGCTGAGGCTCCGAACGTGATTATAGCTGCGTCGACGGCGGCGGTGGTCGGGAGACTGCTCCCGCCTGGACTCGGTGTAGCGATCGCTTCTGGCTTGCTTCCGCGCGTCGATCGTGTGACGAACGTCACGGTGCTCCCCGAGGTGCTGGCGAACGTTGCCAGCCGGAGGGTAGAGATCGCGTGTCTCTGTCTGACCGTGACGACTGTCGCGGGCCAGACTCCGACGGTCAGCACTCGGCCGGTGGGAGTTGTGCGCCTCGGAGTGCTGACGAAGCGAGGGGTGAGGTTGCTGAAGCGCGCCGTTGAAGTAGACGCGCAGACGGTCGTAGGTTTTCTTAAGTATGGGGTTGTCTGGCGTGACGGACTCGTGGAGGACGTAAGCTGCCGCTGCCAGATTCTTATACGGCATGTCGAATGCGGGCGTGCCGCTATCCATTATCTGCTGATAAGTGGATCGGGTCCGGGCTCGGGCGCCACCTCTCGTCGCAGCGGCACCCTTGCCCTGACCATCACTCCTGGCTGCGATCTTGCGCCGAAGAGCGTCTTCGACGACAAAAAGAGCGTGACGGTACGAAGAAGAATCATTGTCAAGAGTGTGAAGCACTCACGGGATGGGTCATGACCCAACACATCATGAGGCAGACAACAAGGTGAACGACGGCGAGGCGAACGACGCTGAGGTGAATGCCGCTTACGTAGGGTCTGAAGGTGAAGCTCGCCGCCATTGTCGACGATGAAATACAGGTTTTCGAAATGGAAGGCCTGGCTAACAGCGAAGGTGGAGATGCTCTACGATCAAACATCACGAGCGATGGCAACCTGCAAACCTCAAAAAACAGGTGAGAGATTGAGAACTCCTCCACCAAAGCAAAAACTAAAGCCATCGAAAAGCGAAGTAAAAACACACAACAAAAAACCCCCTTCTTGATGCGCCAACTGTCGGTGTTCTGACCACCAAGACAGTAAAATTTACGTAATCGAAGAGTAATTGTGCACTCTTCGTATTCGAATGGCCTAGTCTATGAAAGAGACTCTAATGTTAACCTGATTCGAGCCGTCAAGAGGCGTAATAACCTACGTCTAAAGGCGAGAAAGAGATAAAATCGTATGAATTTAAGAACACGAGTATAATATGAAAGGGTCTTGGCTCGATCCAAAAACCCTAACACGCGTGGGTGTACGTGGTTACAACTGGGTGGCTAACTTCACTTGACTCGAGTTAACTTGCTTGTGTAATGCTCTACGGTACCCTTTTTATAAGGGTCAGACCAAGAGCACCAACTTGACGGCTACGGAGTCTGCTGGCACTCCGCCAGATGAGGCCTTGGTCGTCGTCTGAGTTGATCGTCTGGCACTCGATGGTGCCGGTGCATTTAGCCGGTGGTCTTCGTACGTCCTTTGTTCAGTCGCAGGGGACGAAGAACACTTTTTCATCTTACTTTGCCGATCATCTGGCTGCTTTATCAACTTCTATAATATTTTACCTCCCGGCAAGATTGCTTTAACTCTTGCTGTACGTTGTCAGAAATCTCTGCGATCGTCGGTACCTGGTTGTTAAAGTGGTGCCGGACCCCGAGGGTCGGACCAGAGCATTGTTTTTTAGTCATTGGTAACCTGAATCTTGTTGTCGTGTAGCTTTAGCCTTCCGTCGGTCAGGTTTGAACGCTCGCTTAGATCCGACCCCTGAGGTCGGGACGTTCTTGGTAAGATGCGATCTTTTGTGGGCCGTAGACAGACCGTGAGCCGTAGTTTACATACGAGACTTCGTGTGGAGGCCGGATCTGTAAGTACCCGAGATATACTATCCCGATACCATGTCATCCCAGAGCCTGAGGATCTTGGCAGGGCAGGAGAAGAGCTTTGCACCGAAACCATTTGCTGCTGCACGATCATCACGTCCTAGCAGAAAGAATGCATGCGTAAACGCAAGTGGAACTCCGGAAGTGACAACACCATTCCTCAGGTAATCCTCAGCGGGAGGAACATTGTCGCTCGCCGGCCATTTGGCCTCAAACCATGAATCCGTCAAACAGAACTGCCCACTGGAAAAAAGGAAATAGATGCCATGCAAAATTAAACGAATTTACGGATCTGTAATTTACAGTAGTATTTGTATACATATATATACTAGAATGTACATTTTGATTGCGTCGGTGCAGCGGGAGAGTTCCTCTTGCGTGCCTACTAGATTAAATATATCATCCACTATATAGATGAAGGAGATTATCTTTGTCATCTCCACCCTATATCTTGAGAAGGACGATCCCGGGAGCACTGTCATTGGCCACATGTACCATTTCAGCACTTGATCCCTTGCCATTGGTATGTCTTGCGGCAATCCTAGGTCCAAACACCATCTGCATCAAATTAATTAACTTATCATAATTAAAATTCATACTCTACAGTAAAAAAATCTCTGTAAAGCAAGCATCTTACTAACACTGCACTTTGAGAAATTTTCTCTGTACCTTTTAATCTCTTGCATTTCTTCCTGGTGCAGCAGTTTGTTGAGCTGGAACTCTGCAACAGCTAATTCCTCCATAGCTCTAGTGTTCCTTGTGCTGGGCAAGCCCTGGAGGTAGCAAAGGTGGTGCCTGGCCTTGTACTGCATCAGGGTCATGTGGTAGGGGTGGTCCGGGGATTGCCTCACGTACCTTGCAAGGCCTGGCTCCAGGTACCTGATGGCAATGGCAGCTGTAGTAAGGTGTTTGCTTGTGAACTCCTTTGCCTTGTAGAGTGATTCTTCTCCCAGGCTCAGGTGCGACAGGTCATGCAAGCTCAAGAGCCCCCTAATGTCCTTGCTCAGCGCAAGGTTGAACTCGCCAGTACCGCCATCAGTGAACCTCCGGAGAATTTCATCTGCCAGTACGTACCGTCATTTAATACTTTTTTTTTATCAAAATGAACGAAAATATTCCTCAACGTACTCATGATAGCAACATCTTGTAGTTAATTTGAGATAGGATATTCGATGACTAATCAATTAATGCATTCGAATCGCTAGTCACTACGACTGACCAGCTGAAACATCGTGCCCGGCTTCTCTCATGAGCCTGAACGCGAGCGTCGCCTCAAAGAGATCATCGCTGGGGAGGAGATCCATGCACGCGCAGGCCATGGCGCCCTCGATCTCCTCCTGGAAGTAGTGGTCGATGCAGAGGCGCTTGAGGTTGTCGACGGCGGCCATCATCTCCCGGCCGCTCTCCTTCTTCCGGCGCTGATGAAGAAGCGTCTGTACGCTCGTCATGAGACCCTCCTGAACCTGATGGTGGATTCATTTCACAGTGATATCGTAAACTTTGGGCGTTAAATTTCTTAGATAACAACATAGAATTGTCCATGCATGGACAGCGTCCGTGCTGTACGTAAGGTCGCTGATGAGGAGAGACGTGAACCTGGAGGTCGAAGTCGTCACTGCACAGCAGCAACGATCCGGAAGAAGCCGTCGAATAGCGGACGACGGAGCCACCACGGCGGCCGCCGCCGCCGCGCTCACCATTCCCACCCCCCGGCGAGGCGGGAAAGAGAGGGGGCTTAACGGAGGGGAGTGAAGGTGCAGCACCCGTTGCTCCACCTCCTTCGAACTACGTGCTTTAATTTTTGCTTGTGTTTAGGTGCACAGAACAAGCAAGCCCCAGCCTGCAATTTATAGCAAGATAGTGGGGAGGAACGCGGCTTCTCTCCGTCCGTCCACATGGACCGGTGTGCGCTCCATAAGGGAAAACGTACGAGGCCTCAAGTTTGTCCGCGTGCGATGACCAATAGATATTTTCTGAGGCTAGTTGCTGTGCTTTTTCAATCGAATTAACGGAGTCCATTTGACGATGGTTACTCCCTCCATTCTAATAGAAACCCATTTCTATAATTCATCGATTGTGACTTTGATTAATATTTTTTTTATAAATTTAATTAATTTAATCAATATAAAATTTATATTTCTAAATTTATCATAAAAGTTTATTATATATAATTTATATATTAATGAAGTTAATTAAAACTGTTGAAGTCACAATCAACAAACTTTTTTATTGGGACAAGGTACTGCAAGTTCTCGGAACAGTGGTCGTAAAATTGGGGCGCCCCGGTAAACTCGTAGCAGCCGGGTTGAACCGAGAACCGCGATAGCTACAGTTCATGACGGCTAAGTGGTCCATGGGCCCACGGCGGCTGTCCGCTGGCGGCGCCGGTTGTGCAGTGCCTAATGTGACAAGATGAACCAGCAGGAAGCTGCAAGTAATGACCAAACTCCTGATGTTAACAGCATCACAATCTTGTGCTGCAGTAATATGCAGGCATGGCAAACAGGCTACTAGAGACCATATTGTTACCCCTGATGCTAAATCATTTGCATACCCTCTCCAATTCACGATCAAGCACACATTTGTCCCAATTGAATCACGTGACTGGTCTCGAGCCCAGGACAAGCGCATGAAGCGTCACTACGACCACGACGTGACTTCCTTACAA
>BCLF01000038.1:0-38073 GCA_001602275.1 Zoysia japonica
AGAAATCTATAGGCAAAGCATGCAGTGACAATTTGGTTAGATGTGGCACCGCTATGGCATGCAGCATATCTCAAAAGGAAGAAGGAAGAGAATTCATGGCTAAATACGCTAGTCAATGTTACATGTCATTTTGATGTGTACAAATATTTACAGTATTTTAAGTAACAAAATTTTATTACAATATCATGCACTTATGGTTGCCAAAATTCTGTGTGGAATAAAAGTGCTGATTAGTTGAGTTAGGCACATAATACTTTGTTTGGACGTAACACAACTGAAGCAGTATAACATCCCAATGCCTGATGTGTAATCTAGTCAGACAATGAACTAATAATTTTTTGACGCATGCATAGTAACGTGACTTGAGTGGATCAATGGAGAGCTCAAGGCATTTCAAGAATAAAGTCTCCTTTGAGGCTCGCCTCCCACATTGATACCTAAAATTAGAACATATCAAACTGGACATTTTGTTGTCTATGTATTCTACTAAAGACGAATGGAAATAAGCATGAGTTCTCATGAACCTATCGATCATATCTAGTTCCTCTATCTGTTCCTTGAGGTGATTAGTACACACTTGCAATTCTTACAATCCACAAAGGTGACAATACATTATTCCGGTGTCAGTAGAAATGGCATGTGCCTTCAAGATAAAAATACATTCAGTTCCGGAGCTGAATCACTACGCTATTCCAACATCTCACAATCCGATCGAGATTATGCACATGCAAGAAGAGATGATGCATTTTACTATATGGATATATAGATCATAACTAGGAATTGTCAATGGCTGGAGCCTGGAGGTTGTTCGACTGGTTTCCTGCTAATTAACTCATAAAAAAAGATTTAGAATTACCAGTGCTGCAGAGGGCTTGCTGCTATTTATGCAGCTGGCGCTGGGCCATCACGAGCAGCTGTACAAAGCTTGAGTAGTTAGAGCTGTAAATGTGAATTTATCATTTTCGAGATCTAACTCTAACTCAGGAAGGATTTTATTTTGAGTGTGATGGCAGCTGTGCCTTTTAATTTCACCATGTGGATGCATTCTAGTGCCTGATATTTACGGATGGATGAGAGGCTTTCCTTACGAATCAATATCAAGGCAGTTTTCATGGAGATTTTGAGGTATACTTAATACTCTACTTGTAGCCTGAGCTACTAACGTTCCTGAGCACACTTGCGCCTGAGCTACTAACGTTCCTGAGCACACTTGCTGGCAGACATACAAGTCAATCAACCACCTGATATAGATGGAAATGTACATATCGTTTATATTGATGCAAATGAAGTCTACAGGAGACGTACGGTACACACCTCCAATAGAAACCACGTGTTTCCTTAAAATCTCAAAGCAAAGCTAAGTCCATATTCCTTTCCATAACCCAAATGTAGAGGCATATGTGGATTAACATGATAACAATCTTATTGAAGTCTGCAAATTCAGCAAAAATACGCAATCTCAAATATCTTTGCTTCTGCTTCTAATGGACGGGTTAGGACAAACTGTTAATTAACACGTATGAATCTGAAGAGTGAAGACCCATACATATGCTATATCCAGAATACTACTAAGGTTATTGTGTTAGGCGTAGTTAACTAATGGAAAATTTGTTTAGCTACGTGGCAATCAAGAGCATCCAGACAACGGCTATTAATTCCCACGAAAAAAATAGCGGGCTAAACCATTTAGCGGTGGTCTTCGGTAAAAGCTAAGAAGAGCTATCTATAGCTATAGCAGAAGCTAAATCATTTAGTGGTTTTTAATAAAAAGTAGTATAAATTATAATACTTAATTCCTTACATAGGATAAATATCCGAAATATATAAAGAAATGCACACATTTTCATCCTCTCGAGAGTTGGACGAGAGCGCAATAGCCACCGTCGCACTGAGTTGGCTAATATTTTTATAATATATATTTTTATATTATTAAAATTGATTAAATTTACGAAAATTATAGATCAAAATTTGATGTCATGAAACCTAAATATCAAGTTTATCTAGTACAGAAAGAATATCTTTTAATTTGCAACTTCGATTTGGATCTAGGCTTTGCACAGCTCGTTTTGTGTTTGGGTCTTTAGCGGAAGTTAAATAGAGAGCTCATAGCGGCTATCTCTGGCTATAGCTTTTTTTTAGCGGTAGCTAAATAATAGCTGTGAAAATGGCGTATCTTAGCGGTAGACCTTCCAAATCAACTACAGCGGGCTATAGCGGAAGCTATAGCCAGCTATTTTTTTCTCGTTGAATAATTCTGAATGTTGCATTCGGTTGCCATGCAGTATATGAAATTTCAGTATCCTTTTTTCTTGTGAAACTGGAAATCTTTTATTCCATTAACAAGAGACCTATTTGCAGAAGATAACCTGGCCAGAGATCAACACCGCCATGACATAAGCTCGCTCTAGCACCGACAAAATCCTTCAATTCCCATCTCAATAGACAGGAAAAGTAAGTTTGATGTGGAGAGGATGCAAATCCCGACACAGACGCGGTCAGCCAGCGTCCATGACATGCCATCAGATGGACCCGTACAGCAGGCAACAGTATCGGATACCACGGAGAGTTGATCAGCAACATGATTACGGATCTGCTCCCGGCCACCAGATTGCAGAGGATCTGCATTCGCGCGGATTATTGCCAGGTCTTCGAACTGCTGGAGGTCAGTGGACTCTCTCGCATCTTGATACCTCCCAACCCTACGTAAAAAATGCAACATGCTAGGGAAATAGTAACCACATTGCGATACAATATCCGAGGTGGGGTGCTCTCTTCCTCTAGTCTCGTCGTCAATGGAAGTGGAACCAACTGGTACGTGCATGTGCTAGCCTAGCGAATGGCATCAACTATGAGTAATAGATATGGGACTCCATTGAGTAGCATGTGTATTTGAGTTGCAATGTCCATTACTACAAAAACGGTTTTTACAGGCGGTTCTAAACCTATCTGTGCAGGCGGAATTTCAAAACGCTGACATTCAATAGCCTGTAAAAATGAAGCATTTATTCACGCGAAATTTTAGAACCGCCTGCATTACAGCCTCTAATGCAGACGGAGTGTAAAGAAATCCGCCTGCATTAGGTTGCCGTAGTGCAGGCCGCTATTAATGACAGCCGCCTGCATTACAGGCTACAATGTAGGCGGTGTATTCTGTCAACCGCCTGCATTATATGCTACAATGCCGCCAGTTGGTTACATCAGCCGCCTGGATTAATGGAAGTAGCGTTAGGCGGTTCTTTTTAACAACTGCCTGCATTAGTGCTTTATATTAATTTAATATATAATAATAATTATTATACAGTACAGAATTATAAATTGAACTCACATATTTAACACATAACTCAAGCAAAATATTCACATAGATAAATCAAATACATAACTCATGCAAAATATTCACATAGACAAATCAAACTTCCAACAAACAAATGTATATTACAAAACATGATAAGAGTGATCCAACATCTACATAATACATCGTCTTGATCATCTAGAATAGCTTAAGCCTATCATAAAATAAAAGGTGCGGATAGTTCTACATCTCTTTATTTTGCTTTTCATAGAAGTAACCATCCTGATGTCAAATCTCACACCGAATGAAGTAACACATATCACTTCGGACGTTTTCAACACCATTGCGCTCCATGTCTCTTCCTCAAGGCCACTCATAACCGACGTTAGGACACTGCAAATGAATATATGATAAGCATATAACATTGACATAAAAGAAATTAAGTACAGGCGGTTAACAAATGTAAATTTTTTTTTACATCTTCACGATTCACTTTACAGTGGCATGTGATCCTAAGATATTTCACATACATAATATCCACAAAATACGGAGCCAAGAGGTTGCTTATGACACTGGAAAAAAAAACTAGATTAGTCCAAAATTTGTAACTATTAGCATATATATATGTGTGTGTATATTTCTATTTGTGTTACCGGATAGTTGGTTCCCAGAGTTAGTTTTTCCTTGCCATCAGGATGGATCCCGTCGAGTTTAATATAGAACAAATAAGCACTACATATATGAAACAACCATTTCAAAATTATAATGAATGCAATGTAAAGAGTATCTCATAGACAATACATATGAAATGTACATACTTATTTAAAATCTTGATGAAATCTTTGTAGCTGGAGCTTGGGTAATCGAGTGAGTCAAGTACCACTCCCTTGGCCTCTTTCGGTTGTATAAAAAAACAAATATAATGGTCACTGTACCCACAAACAAAAGTGTTAGATTTAATTAACTTAACAAAATAAGATCAGGGTAGTAGTGAAACTTACTTAAAATTATAAGGGGCCAATATGTCCGTCTACAAAGTTATACATCGCTCTTTCTATATAAGCAGCCACTTCTAACATTCATTGCCTAGTCATTTCTTTCTTAGTTGCAATGAACTCTTTCTTTATCATGTCTTTGTATGTATCTGATTTTGGATCCAAGTTCACAGTAAAATTGATCTAAGAAATCCTAGTTGGATCAAGAATACCAGATTTTAGTCTCTTCAGTTTTTGATCATCTAGATATACCATCCTGCATATAAAATCCACTAATGATTAGTACATGAATATTAACAAATGTAAGCTTGATAGATTATGATAGAATTAACTTACAGGCACCACACAACGATGAGTTGATGTCGAGTCTTTGTTTTCGAAACATGAAATAGAACATTTTCAATTCCGAAAGAACTCGCCACTATGTACCAATCATGTAATCTTCTCATTGGGAAATGTAGATTAGTAAGTTGTACTGGTGTCAGAAATGGCTTGCCATTGACAAATTCTTCAGGCACATCCTTTTTACACCATATTGGAGCATTCGGTTTCATTTTTAAATCAGCGCGTGTATAAACTTCTCCATCTTCCTCCCATGTCTCTATCGATGTATGTTTCTTTATTGATTCCTCTGAAGAGATAATGCCTTTCTTTTTAATCCCTCAAGATATTTTAATGTTTCTTCTGAAGTAGTCTTTTTGTATGAGGCGATTTGCCTGTGGATTTGTGCAGGAGCAGAAAATGTTTTGCCCTTTTCCACTGATTCTTCTGATCCTTCTAAGATGGGTGCAGCGATGCATCTGGCCCCTTAGGCGATACATATGTTTGGCAATAGGGAGAATGTGGCTGCGATGCATCCGTTGGAATCTCAATATGCGTATCTTTTGCGTCTTGAGATGGCTGCGACGATACATCTGGCCCCTTAGGCTGATCGGCTTCAATCTCAAGAGGTGTATCTTTTGGACCTTGAGATGAAGGTAGCTGCGTAGCATCTGATTGGCCCTTCTGCATCGTTAAATCAGTTTGACCCTTAGGAGAAGATTGTAGCTGCACTTGGCTGCTTGGACGTGGCGGGGACAAAGGTGGCCCATCGCATAGAGTAATATCACGTCGATGCCAAAGAATAAATTCATTCACTGCCTGTCCAAGTCCTCGGGCGTACTGTAGTTCAGTTCACAGTGAAGGTAGTTATTATCGATAACCGTGATTACTTGTACCTTGGTCTTTTGCTCTATGTTGTTCCCGTATGGTATATTTTTATCCATTAACCATGTTGTGAAACAACGTTTGTGCTCTTTTATTCCAAACATATGTTTTATCTAGATATTCTCTATGAAGCTCACTTAGGTGTTCCTCGATGTATGGCTCCATTATTGCAAGCTGTTGCAGTACACTGAAATGTGCCTCTCTTACTGATTCGTAACCTTCATCAATGAATGTTTTCATACCCATTCTCCCTCTGCTAGACAACTTTCCCTCATGTAGCGGTACAGGCAAACCTATTCTCTTTCCATCCTTTATATAATCAACAAACATTTAACCACTTCTTCTGTTGTGTAGCGCCCCCATAATTGAACCCTCTGGGTGTGCACGATTTCGTACATAACCTTTCAAAATTGATAAGTACCGCTCGTACGGGAACATATGATGCAAGTACAGTGGTCCCAAAGCCTTTATCTGATCCACAAGATGAATCATGAGATGGACTTGCATATTAAAAATGTCACATCCCAAATTTCCAATTTAAGATAAAGGGTTAAAAAAAGAAGAAATGTTAATAAAAATATTTATTGAAATTCTTTTTCTTTCTTTCTAGGTGAACCTAATTTTTCTAGCTCTTTTTAGAAACCTTCAAAAAATAAAACTAAACTAGAGCAACATAGCAAAAAGGGAAATTTCAAAAATTTAAAATTTAATTTGTCAAGTGTTTGATTTTTATTGATTTCTAGCTTGGGTCTTTTGGAATTTTTATTGCTTGTAAATTGGAGTTTGGAAATTCCCTGAACCTGAGACAAGAAAATAGAAAAAAGAAACTTGAACACTGCCTCATGGGCCAAAGCTTCTCTGGGCCAGCCTGCTCCATTTCTAGCCCAGTCACGCGCGCGACCACCCCGGCTGTCTTGGCCGACCTCCTCGCGCTCGCCCTCCCCTGCACTTCTTCCTCCTCCGGCGCCCACTGAACAGAGCACCGGCGACACTTGTACGGCGCCGAACCAGCCACGCTGCTTCCCCGAGCGCCGTTAGACGTCGTCGCCGTCAAGCCATTGTCGTGCTTCGACAGAAAACTACCGCGCCCCCAGGTTCACGACTGTTTTCAGCCAGGTGGACGAGCGCCCGACGCCCTTCGTCGGAACACCGTCGAGCAGCTTCACCGCCGCGGCCAGCGCCGTCTCACCGCCTGCATTGACTCCTCACGCTCTCACCGTGCCGACCAACGGACGTCAAAGCAACCAACGCTGCTCATTCTGTCAAATCGCGCGCTTAATGCGAAGCGCCCGGTGTTCGCCGCCGGCTAGAGAAACTCGACACCGTGGCACCACGCCAGCCTCGCCCGGAGTTTTCCCGCCACTCGGCACCTCCCTAGCGCGCCATGACGCAACCCAGCGGCTCCTCCAATGCGCCAGCTGGCGGGCACACCGCTAACTCGCGGAATTCCGCAATGAACACCTCGCCGCGCCGGTCAGAGACTTCACCGCGGTGCCGGCCATAAAAGGGAGCCACTGCCGCGCCCGCACACCCCTAGCTTCGCTCTCGTTTTGCCCAGGTTCGTACCACCCCTCCTCCCCGGAAAACAACACCCAGCCGCGTGAATTTTGCCGCCAATCCTCACCGCCGGCCGCCGTGCGCCATGGGTGGTTCCCCTTGAACCTGGTGGCCGTTGGTCGATTCCCTGCACCCACAGCATCACCACACCGAGAGCAAGATCGTCGAGCTTACCAACCTGCCAGAGCATGCCCCTCGCACCCTCGCCATGAAAGCCATTGCCCGCCGCCACGTGGCTCACGGCGCCGGCTCTCTAAATGCTACCACAGCTCAAACCAAGCGCGTCGCCGTGCTCCGGGAACCATGGCGCAACTTGTCGACCGAGGCAAGAGGCTCCCGTTGAGGCCCATTGCCCTTGCACCGGCGTCACCTTCACGTGGCATGGTGCCGCCGCTACCTCCGCCGCGGCTCACCGTTGGCCACGACGAAACCCCTTTTCACTCACCCACTCATGGCCCACGAGCACCTAAGGCGTCACTCCCGACCCCTGCCCCAGCCATCGAGAGCCACCGCAAGAAAATGTCGGGCTGCATGGCCAGAGCACGCTGGAACGTGCCGGCGCGCCAGAGCTCGTCCAGAACGCGCCAGAGTGCGTCCGGACCGCGCCAGACGTGCCCAGAGCACGCCCAGGCCCGCACACATGCACTCACATCCACGTCCAGGAATCACGCTTGGTCCTAGGTCCCTGGACATGGACACGGCCACGAACACGTGTCCACGGTCACGGACACGGGCACGGACACGGCCACATGTCCACGGTCACGGACACGGTCACGTGTCCACGTGTCCACAGACACGTCACAGTTCCTGTGTCCACCTGCCCACGGACACATCACAGCTCACGTGTCCTCGGACACGTCACAGCTCATGTGTCCACGCGTCCACAAAAACCCCGAACTTTCACGTGTCCACAAAACCCCCGAACTTCCACGTGTCCACGAAAACCCCGAACTTTCATGTGTCCACGGAAACCTTGAACTTCCACGTGCCCACGAAAACCCTGAACTTCCACGTGTCCACGGAAACCCTGAACTTCCACGTGTCCACGAAAACCCCGAACTGTCACGTGTCCACGAAAACCTTGAACTTCCACGTGTCCACGGAAACCCCGAACTTTCACGTGTCCACGGAAACCCCGAACTTCCACGTGTCCACGGAAACCCCGAACTTCCACGTGTCCACGAAAACCCCGAACTCGTTACAACCCACGGTTCCACGGGAAAAATCCTCGATTCTGGGCACCTGTGTGTCCAGAGAACGTGGACATAGGCCGAACCCCGTGTCCACACAGACTTTTCCACGGTCCGTCATAGCACCTTTCCGGTGACTTTACCATCACATCCTAGCTCCGATCAAGACCACCAACCTACCATTGGAACTGTCACCACGAACCCTACCATCCTAGCCAATCCAAACTCCATGTCTTGTTTGGTGATTGTTTCTTTTAGTAGTTTCTTAGTTTTTTTTTAGTAGTCTTATTGTGACTATTGTTTGTAGCCGAAGAAGAGCCCGAGTACGAGGAGGAACCCGAAGAGCCTGAGTACGAGGAGGAACCCGAAGAGCCCGAGTATGAGGAAGAACCCGAAGACACCGCTGAAGGCAAGTCCTAACACCCCCTTGAACCACTTTGAACCTATATTTACCGCTGCACCTATAGAAGCTAAATGCTTGCCTATGTTTAAAATGCGTTAAACGTTGTGTAGCATAGTACCTATTTGATTCTAGGTATTTATAATTATGTCAGTAACTTGCTGTGGTTAATATAAATACTACCTTGTTAGTCAAATGTTGACGCACCCTTGTTAACCATAGAACTTCCGTTCTTTAAATACTTTTAATGAACGGAAAGTGCCTTGATTAGAAAAATGCTTAGGACCCCGATTGCGGTACCTTGTACCGCCACACCTTATATCACTCTTTTGCAAAGGTGTTAAGACATGTTTGGTGGTGTGAGTAAAATAAAATGGGCTGGGCATAGTGAAACTGGTGCTAAGTGAAGAGGGTTGATTCTGGTCGTGGGGTGGGGCTCACTTGAGGTGATGGTGATAGTATATAGGTTCCGGTGTAGTCCACCTGCCGTGGACGAGTGTGCCACCCTTGCCATATAAGGACCGGTTCGTTAGTGCTCGATTTAGCAATTTTCGTGCAACCACAGAACGTGTACATATTAGGCATGACTTATCCTCGCTTTATAAGTATTCCACATTGAGCCATTAGGGGGTTGGTAGGACACAAGAGGCCAGGAGCAAGGCGTGAGATAACTCGCTGCTCGGCTTTTGACCATGTAATTGCCCGCGTCATGGGACCGTAAGCCCACGGATATAGCCCCCTGGTTTGGTAATACCCGGTGTTGTAGGGGACCAGGAAAAGACGTGACTGCGGTAAGTCTTCATGATCCGGCTCCGAAAATGTACCGTCACGTCATCGGGAGTGAAACCCCGACGGATAGCCCCTGGATGCATCTTGGCTAGAATTTGTGGATACTTATATAGTTGTGGGGTAAGCGTTATGCAACTCTGTTGATCAGGAGTAGCACAACCTGTGGGTACAGTGTACAACCTCCGCAGAGTGTAAAATCCTTCTGGATAGGCCGTTGTCACGTTAATGGCATGCTATTTGTTCGGGTACCCTACGATTAGTCTTCTAATATATCCTTGATGTGTGAGTGAGTATAGATGCCCGTGTTTTAGACATGTGTTGGCTGTGTGCCGAGGGCCTACATGGAAGCGTGCTAGTGCCCATTTAAAATATGGGAACTGATGGATGAAGTGAAAGCCTTTCTTAGGTCCACCCTACTAAAACATGACAAAAGATGTTTTCTTCGAGTTTTAAAATCTATCCCTTAGGAAACCCTTGCTGAAAAAGTTGCTTTCCGCATAGAAATGAAAACCTCAAGCCTTTCCTTGTTTCGCTCCTGCGAATCCTACCTCTCCTACCGTTAGGACTTACTGAGTACCTTCGTACTCACCCCTCCCCCTGCTGTTGTTTTGTTCAGAAGATGAAGACGATGAGGATGACGCCGACTACGAAGAGTAGAAGTCCCGTCCTTCGCTCGAGTTTGCCTGTGGTGTAGTGTTAGTCTCCTAGTAGTGTGATGTATGAATAAAGTCGCTGCGCCGACTTGATGGTTGTAATCTAGACTATGTTTGACAGACCTCTTCAAAAACTTGTAGGATGTCGAACTTGTATGTGTAATAATATCACTTTGTTCTTAATGTGCGTACCAACTACCGGTCCAGGGATTGGTACTTGTGACACAAAGACGCTCCTTCCTAGAAGGGAGTCTCACAAAAAAAGGATGGAGGAAAGCACATCTCAAGCTGACAAATTGTCTCGATAATGTACGTTTTTAGATACTCCAGTTCTTCAATATCAATCACTTTTTGTGAAATTACATTGAAAAAGTAGCACAATTGTGTGCTGACAACTTTTATATGCACTGGTTTCATAGCCCTTATTGCAATTGCAAGGAACACCGCCATCATCATGTGGCAGTCATGGGACTTGTAACCAAATAGAGTCAGGTCATTTACTGATACAAGTTTCCTTACATTAGATGAGAAACCTTTTGGTACTTTAATCCCATGTAAGCATTTGCAAAGTGCTTTTTTCTCCTCAACTGTCAAAGTATAGCTAGCTGGTGGAAGATACTGTTTCCCATTAGGTCTATCTTCTGGGTGAAGCTTAGGCCTTAAATTAAAATGTTGCAAGTCTCTACGAGATTTTAAACCATCCTTTGTCTTCCTCGGCATGTCCAATAAGGTTCCAATGATTCTATCAAACACATTCTTTGTAATGCATCAAATCGATGCTATGGTAGACCTCTAAATCTTTCCAGTAAGGGAGATACCTAAAAATATTGATTGCTTCTTAAATGCTATATCGGGTATAGATGTAGTTTTCTTTCTTTTTGTCCCCTTACCAAATATGACATTGATGTTCTTCACCATTTCAAAGACAAATTTCTCAGTGTAAGGTTTTGGAGCTGTATCTTTCTCAACTGTGTTATTAAAATATTTTTGCATCTTACGGTACTTGTGATTTTTCTTCAAAAACTGTCTATGTCTCATGAACACTAACTTTTTGGATGACGGAAGGTATACAGATGTTGTTCCATCCACACATACTACGCATCATTGCCTCCCTTTTGTTTGTCCTAATATTGTAAACAGGACAGGATGATCATGGATGGTAACAAATATAATGGCTCTTAGTGTAAAGTACTCTCATTGGAACTCATCCCACATCCGGACTCCTTCATTCCATAGCATTGCCATATCTTCCATCAAAGGTTCTAAGACACACATCGATATCGATGCCAGCTTGTTTTGGGCCTTGGATAAGAATGGACAACATTAGGTACTTGCGTTTCTGACATAACCATGTTGGGATGTTGTACATCTTGAGGATAATAGGTCAAGTGTTGTGTACGGTTCTGTTTTCATTGAAATGATTCATGCCATCAGTACTCAATGTGAATCTTATATTACGAATCTCTGCAGCAAACTCTGGATAGAGTAAATTAAAAAAATTTCATTGAGTTGCATCTGTCAGGTGTCGAAGCTTTCTTTCATTCATCATGCGCTTTTCAGAATGCCAACGCATGAGTTCGGCGTCCCGAGGGTTTGAGAATAAACATTTCAATCGATCAATCACTGGAAGGTACCACATCACCAAGGCAAGAATTTTTCTCTTTGTATCCATCTCATCGGGCGTGTCATCACTAGTGTCTGGGCCAATAGGATTGTTCTTCCCTGTCTATTTCCTTGTGTTGCCAACGTACACATGGTTGTAGCTCTTTTTGTAATGACTAATGCCACATATTGAACACTTCTGTAGAAATTCATACTCTTTGCGATACAACATACAATGATTAGGGCATGCATGTATTTTTTAATACCTAACGACAACAGACATATAAGCTTCTTCGCTTTATATGTGGTTGTTGGCAGTTTATTGGGTTTTGGAAATATTTTCGCTAGCAACTCAAAAACTCTGTGAAGCTACACAGCACGCAACATTGTAAACTCTTTCTCGCATCCTTTTGTTTCCTTATATAAAAAGTTATTCGATGCTTTCTTCAATATATCCATATCATCTAGACCTCTCTCAACTCCCAAAGATATCAACATCTGTGGTTCAACGTGACTCAACATCTCTTCAAAGTCAAATGGAATATCTTCGTCATCATCTTGAGCATTAGCAGTATCATCATGATCAGGCTCAGATTGATCGATGTTGTCTTGAAGTCTTAAATCATCATTACAAGCCACTTGATTCATAACGGTATGTTCAAGATTTCAGCAAGATGTATCTATCTCCCCATGTTCTGTCCATACCATGTACTTCTTCATAAAACCTCTCTTGATCAAATGTGATTGGATTACTAAAGCATTAGACCATGCTATCTTGTTGGCACAGTCGATACATGGACAAAACATCTCATTTCGACCTTCTCTACTTGCATGTTTCTTAGCAGCTTCGACAAATAAACAAACATTTTGATGGTAGTCAAGAGAAGGTCTTGGTGCATTATACATCCATGATAGATCCATTCTTTATCTCAATCTACATATAAAGTAAAACGAATCGAGGTAATTAATTAATTTTTAAGTAATATACATATGACTCTTAACAAATAAAAGACTACCATTAAAAAAGTTAACTAACTACAAGTAATCTCATGAGAATATAAAATATTAATAATCTCCGCAAAATATTGTAAAATCTAGTCAATTTAATAATCAAAATCACAAGAAATATATCATGTACATTGATCTCATATATATTTAAAGTAAAAATTAATCAACTAAACTATAAATATGGAATAACAAAGGTAAGAAACATCTAATCTCATAAGAATATTAAAAGTCACCGCAAACATTATAAATTTTAGTCAATTGAATCATCAAAATCACAAAAACCTTGAGAAACTGTAGATATTAGAAAATCAAGATTATATGGCTTAAATTGCACCCAAACTTCAATTAAATAGTTGGATGAACATCCACCTACCTCTAAAAACAAGCTCCACCACAAAAAATAGATCACAACCGTCACTCCCGATCATCCAAACTCGCCTCGCCGCCTGCACTGTGACTCTGTTCTGAGGGCGTCGCGAGGAACAGGGCGCGGCGGGGCTGCCCCTTATATAAGGTAAGCTAATGCAGGCAGTGCTCTTAAAAGTGCGCTTGCATTAAGGCTCCTAAGCGGCACGTTAAGAACACCGCCTGCAGAAATGCTCTTAATGCAAGCGGCTCTCCTAACGAACCGCCTCTTCTCCGGGCCCACCTGTTACCTAGTACGGGTGGATATTTGTTGAAAACCGCCTGCATTTACCAAGGGGGTTTCAGGACAAATGCTTTTTGTAGTAGTGGTCACATCAATTTATTAGCTAAACAGTTCCATTTTACGGATCAATTTAGTAGCCTGCGTATTTGGTAGGTGTGCTTGCATTGCTATATATTGGAGGAAGTTGAGTGCGTCGTGGAAAGAGAACCTGTGTCCCTTCTGTTCTCTGTTGGAGAAAGATGCCCACAAAATTCATCAAGCTCATGTACTTACTTTCTGTTCCTATGCCACGAGTTTTTTTTTGTTGCTATTTTAGCACTCTCAAGAAATGGCTTCGATGAACAAGCACTATCAACATGCTTCGATAAAATAACAATTTCAACATTGACACACAGTTATTATAGCACTATACATTATTTTTGCCACTTTTTAGTTTCTTTTTGTCTGCCAACCACATGAGTGGATGAATCTACCCCTAAGCTAAATATTTTTTTTGTACTATACGTGATGTGTTTAGAAAATACCGGGCTTGTTTTTTTTAAAAATAGTCTCATGGCAGTGGCTTAAGAACTGATCATTTTGTCAATGACTCCATCTCAGGGAACTTAGAGCATCTCCAAGAATGTCACTTTAACTCTCTCTAAATCAAATTTTAAGAAAAATGTACAAAAACTTCTCTCCAACAGCCCACCTAAACACCACATACATTCCCACCTCCCTTAAAAACTCCCCATCCACAATCACATCCGGGCAAATTTTCAGGCTCCCCCATATCGTCTCCCGCTTCATTTTTCACTTGCACCAACCTTTGCCAAACATGGTTGCCCCGCTGTACAAGACGACGACGGCCTCCACTCGAGTACCGACGACGACGTCACGCTTGGTCTGTGCATCTGGCCGGTCGTCCTCCGTCATGTCTCATCTCATCCCTACTCGGTCCGCTCATGCCCCGTCGCCCTCTGTCAGGAGCAGCAGACGCTCTGCTCGTCCGAGGAAATACTTCTATGGATCATAGCTGAGTGGATGCGTACATGCGTTCCTCTGTGGATGAGTTCACGATCGTACTCCATAGTTGAGTGGATGGATTGGCCAAACAAACATTTCTAGGTTAAAACTAACCGATCCTGCTTATTTGACCCAAGTTCAAATAATTTTTAGGACTTAATTAGGGGTGTTGTTGGAGGAGGAAAGAAAAATACCTCCTTAAATTTTTTGGACTGTCCCTAAAAGTTGTTTTTTGGAGTGAAGTTTTAAGGGAGCTTTTGAAGATGCTCTTAGATGCAAGAGATTCAGCCAGGGCAGTTCACCTTTACTCTATGGTGATATTTCTGATCACTTTAATAATATCAATATTTCATATTCCAATAATCATTGCTTGATAAAACTAAAATGAACAGAACTCCATGGCTGATAACAGGGATATAAAGTCTTTCTAGACTTTGCGTGATAGCTAGTGATGCCACGAGTTATGTAAGTTCTGATTCACCAAGTATGAGAAATAGGCTTTTATAAAAACTTCAATGACTTGTGAAACCTATGCATTGCCATTTGAGAGACATCAATGTGCCCCCACATCTGTTTTACCATTTGGAAAATGTTAAGAAGGTTTATGTTAGTGATGACACTAACCTTTCAAACCATGGCATGCCTACAAAAAGGGTTTCAGGCAGACCTCACCATCTTTTGAAGATGCCAAGTCACTACAAGAAATCCGGTGATCCACGACGGCAAAATTCTTCACTCAAAACCCGTCATAAAGCAATGTCTGAGATGTTTTTTGGTTTCGTCATGTATTGAGTGTCACGATTAACCTTTGTGACGTTTCTATTGAACCGTCATGGATTAGAGCGATCTGTGATGTTTCATAATCGTCACAGAATAACCTCAAGCCCACATAGCCCAGCCCAGGCTCAAAATTAGTGACAAAACTAAACATCACATATTTTTGCCACGTAGGATATATATCCATCATAGAAATAGTTGCCACGCCAACATACTGTTGACATGTTCGCCAATGTGGATGCTTATGTCTTTCTTTAGATGGGCTGGCAGCAGCTGAAATTGGGCTTAGCCTACTAATGTGGCAATCAAAATTTTATCCCACTCGTTATATTGAACAGGCTGCCACATTCTAATACAGTTGACCCATAATTTTTTTTGATGGATTCAGCCCAATTCACATTTATCATTTCAACCAATAAATTTAATTTTGAGTAACAACCTGGATCAACCCAACTTCACAATTATATCAGCGCAAGAGATTCAATTATGTATACAGGTTCAATAATAGCTAAATACATTTAGTTTTTCATTCAGCAAAACATTACAAAACAAGTTGAGTTTTCATCCAACATCTCACCGTGTCATGTGTGTCACTTTGCACCAAAAACAGCAGCAATGTTGCAAAAAAGAGGACAAAAGAGCTGCAAATAAGTTTCTCCCAGCGCCCAATTCAGCAGCAAAAGAATAGAATAACCAAATTGACCACACAACTATCTTGGTTGCATCTTACTTAGCACAAGCAAAAGTTTGTCTTCCGAATCAGCTTTTTTTTCATCTTCTCTTGGTCTCGAATCCTTGCCTGTTCTATTTCCTCCATTTGCTATGATAGAACCTCAACTTGTTTCGATAGCTCAGCCTTTGCCATCTTCTCGGCTTCCAATTCTACTTCAATGTTCTCTACAGTGGTTCTTGGATGGAGATTCTGGAAACCCACATTTCGAAGGAACTAATTCTTCTTAGTCTTCTCAGCAAGTCCATCAGCTACTGCTTGAGTTGCAGAAATGGATTGTTCGCCTTCCGTAGGTGTAGACATCTTGTTTTCCATTTCAGTCTAGCATACAAGAAACAAACAGGATTCATGATCAAAAGATGTAGCTAAAAATATGCACAGTTAAGAGTTGTAGTTTTTAGAAAATGCCTTAGTATAGCTGATTGTACAGCAGATGTGAAGCCTTTCTTTTTTGTTGCTGTAGTGGCACTCTTTAAACATATCCAAGGCATCTGGTTCTTCATCCCTATACTTGCCCCCTGGAAATAATATCCATAATCAACATTCTTGTTCACAACATGTTATAGTAGCAAAAATTCAAAGAAACAATATTTAATCTAAAACAAAATTAACATATAAAGATGTTGGTAACATAAATATCAGGAAGCTAGAAGTATCATATAAAAATGAAGAAAAAGCAAGTTCACTTTGAATAAAAAGAATATGCAAGGAGCAATGAGATACTGACATATACTTCCAGCAAGTATTATGAATCACATGGAAGAAATAGAAATGAATGCAGCAAGTATATTTTGCTATGGACAAGGAATATACTGTACATTGAATATCTAACTTACCAAATTTTCAACATGGACCATATAACCACGAGAACCAGTGGTTTGATGGAACTTAACTTGGCTTCAGTTGTCTTTATTTTTTTGACATGTCTCCAGCATCAAAGATAGAATACTTGTAAGGCAGTGGCAAAGCAACAAGCACAAGAACAGAGCTATACTTTGAGAAACAAACGTGCTATTTTTCTAGCAGTGGCCCAACTGTCCACATGTTCATTCCATTAATCATTAGTCATTGATTTGATTGGAGAAGTTTTAGGCACTATATGTATTGGGAAAGGATCAAAATACTTTTTCTTGAGCCTATATCGCTGATGGAGGACAGCCATATTCATCATCTGCAAACAAGCCTTTTGAACTGCCCCATCACTTGTGTTGATATCAAAACTTTGCCTATCAAGAAAAAAAGGGCAAGCATAAAAATATTTTTATCTATAAACTAATGAATAGCTTGCTTCAGATTGAAGGGGGCAAGTCACAGAGAATGTACTTGCACCAGGTTTTCCTCTAAATAATTTAAACAGCCCAGGTTGGTTCTTGTATTCTTTCCAGTGTTTAAGCAGGAGCAGATGATCCCTTACTACAATGTTGCATTCAGTTGTGAACTTTGCAGCAACAAGAGGTACCACAGGCCTTGTCCTCCCATCAGAAATGACAACAAGTAGTTTGCCACTCCTAGCTCAATTGGAAACCATGTCCCGTATTTGGTCCCCTCTTCTTCATTTGTAAAACACAACCTCATGATCTGCCATACGCAAGACACATATATGTGATACATTCATAAAAATATATGGCAGATTCAAATCCCCAAAAAAGATGATTCTCGACTAACATGATTCCTGATCCAAGGCTGAAATCCCAACGGACTATTCTCTCAATGTTAGGGACTCCATCTCTCACTAATTCATCTCTGAACATCCTGCACAAAAATAGGAGTTACCAACTGTACAGTACACAATACTTTAGTAAACTATATGAGACAATTTGTAGACATTGTTGACATATTTCTCAACTTGACTATAGTTATTCAGCACATACCACACCATTTGATCAATTCCATTATCATCATATACACGTTCAGCCGCAGATATAAAATTAACTCCATGCCCAAAAACATTAACAACATAGGCTTCTTCACATTTCTTGGTTCCCTATTGAATCTTGTTTCTATATCATCCATATATTTAGAGCACAATGTCAAGCATTCATCAGCAATATAGGCCTTGGCAATTGAACCTTCAGGTCATGCCCTATTCCTCACATAGTGCTTCAAAGTATATAATTGCCTTTCAATTGGGTACATCCACCCTTATTGCACAGGACCTCGGAGCAATGCCTCATCAGGTAAATGTACAACAAGAAGCATCATTACATCAAAAAAATCCAGCGGGAAGGTGTTCTCAAGCTTAACCAATATTATAGGGATCTCTTTCTTCATTTCAGCCAATACATCCTTGTTAAGAGTTTTACTACATAATTCCCTGAAAAACTTCCCAAACTCTGCTATTGCTTCATAAATATCCTTGTCCAAAAATCCTCTCATAGCAGTTGGTAAGATTTTTTGCAAAAGAATATGACAGTCATGTGTCTTTAGGCCTTGTACCCAGTGGCGAAGCTAGCAAGATTTTTATGGTGGTGCACAATACACAATGCATGTTTAATTTGCAAGGAAATTGATCATTTTTGCTTGTCAAAAGGAGCTGCTTAGTGGGATTTTTTCTTCCCACCCTGGTTCCAGGGCACCAGGGAAGCCTAAAGTGGCTCCGCCACTGCTTGTACCTTGGTTCCCTCATCGTTTAAACATATTGAGATGTTGGAAGCAAATCCATCTGAAAACTTTACCCCCTGTAAGAAATTCCAAAGTGACTTCTTCTGTTGGGTGGACAAGGTGTATCGAGCATGAGGCATCTGATACGTATCACCATTCACTCTAATATGCAGCTCTCTTCTAATTCCTAAATCTTTTGGATCCAGCCTAGCTTTAAGTATGTCCTTTGTCTTCTCAGCTATATTAAGAATTGTCTTAATTAAGTTTTCACATATATTTTTCTCAACATGCATTACATCAAGATTATGCCTCAACTTCAAAATTTTCCAATAAGGTAACTTCCACAAACTAATCATCTGGCTCCAAATTTGGATATGGTCCTCGTTCATGTCAGAACGCTTCTTTTTCCAGGTTACTTGTTGCATCCCAGGTCTAATATCTTTAATATTCTCCAATTCAGCCAACAACTCTTCCGTAGAGAATTTACCTAGAGGATCATTGATCTCATGAATTCCAACAAATTCATTGTTTCTCCACTCAACGATGTCCT
The DNA here is from genome assembly GCA_001602275.1 of Zoysia japonica. NCBI lineage: Eukaryota > Viridiplantae > Streptophyta > Magnoliopsida > Poales > Poaceae > Zoysia > Zoysia japonica. The sequence continues at coordinate 19,002 of BCLF01000038.1, forward strand.
CTTGGAAGGAAACGAAAGTGTCCAAAATAACCAATTTTGCTCCTTAGGCCGTACACAAGAGGGTGCTTATGGATGCATGCATAATAGCCTTTTGTGGTACACCTTAAAAGTGTACTCAAAGCAGGATAATCATGAATGCACCACAAAACTTCAGCATGAAGCTTAAATATTGTACCACTAAGAGCATCATATGTATGCACACCATTCCAAAGCTCAAGTAAATTTTCAACTAGAGGCTCTAAGAATACATCAAAGTCCTTCCCAGGTGATTTAGGTCCAGGAATGAGCAAAGGCATCATGAAATTTGATTCATACATGCAAGCCCAAGGTGCAAGGTTGTATGGCACAACAAATACAGGCCACATGCTATATTTTGTATTCTTCTCAGAAAAGGGATTGAACCCATCAGTAGCAAGGCCAAGTCTAAGGTTTCTATGCAAAATCTGAATATTGTCTGTCAAAATCTTGCCATGCCTCTGCATCATTTGGGTGTCTCATCTCCTTGTCACAAGGCGCCCGCTTTAGCTTGTCCCATTGTGCTTCTTCTGCCGATTCTTTGGAAACAAACATCCTCTTTAACCTAGGTACCAATGGAAAGTGTCGCAACACTTGTTGTGGAGTCTTCTTTTTTTTTCAGGGTCTTTCCATCTTGACAAACTACAAATCAGAATATTGACAAGTTTGGCTATTGAATTCCTAAACAGAACACAATTATTTAAACAAACATGTATTAATTCATATCCAAGACCTAATTCTTTTAGCAGACTCTTCGCTTCATTTTATGACTTTAGGAGTGCATTGCATTTTGGGAATGCTTCACATAGTAACTTCAATACTGCAGTAAATGCAGAATTGTTTATCCTATAATATGACTTCATATGAAGAAGCTTGACCACAAAAGAGAACTTCAAAAATTTGGTGCAGCCGGGATAAAGTTAACGCTTCGCCTCCTTCATCACTTTGTCCATAAACAAGTCATTATCAAGTCCATCCTGATTTTTACAATCCTATTAATTTTGTATTTCTGCAATGTATAGGTCTTCTAAAATTTCTTCAAAATGAGTGGAACCACAATTTTCATACCCTGTCAGATCAACAGCCTCATTTTCATGCACAGCATTGGGTGCTCAATAGCATCTGCATCAAAGTTCTCTCCATGATGAATCCAACGCGTATATGTACTTTCCATTCCATTCATCAATACATGCTTCTTCACAATATCCTGTTGTAGATGCTTCTGATTAACGCATTTACTACACGGGCACAAAATTCACCGTCCTCCCTGAATTTTCCTGGAATGAAGCTCATAAATTTCTTTACACCATTGATGTGTTCAGGTGAAAACAATCTACCATGTACCCAGCTTCTATCCATCTAACCAAGCATGGAGGAAAAATAGAAATTAACAAGTCTGCACTAATTAAAAGGCTGCATTCAACAAAGTCAATAACAAACAACAGAGGTATACCTTGATGGCTGTCCAATGTTAATGTGAGGAACAAGTGTCAGTGCAAAAAATCCTCCTTCGAGATCCATAATGGTGTCTGGCTGTCCTCAGGCTGCCGTGTCAATGTCGGGCATTGGCGCTTCCATGGCAACAGACATATGTTTCCAGCAAGGCTGGAATCCTCCCTTTTCAACTGATTTGTGCATATACAGGATGCGCTGGATGCACGGCGGCGGCAACAGAGCTCAGCCTCGGTTGGCGCCAATGATACGGCGCTGCAGTGGACGAGCCGGAGAGATGTGGCATGGCAGTGGTGTGTGGCAAGGAGATGAAAGGGCAGCGGCAGTGGTGGAGATGGATCTGGGGCTTGGCTGGGTGGTGGTGGTGGCCCTGAGCCTTGCCGGCGGTGGCAGCTCCCGGCCTTGGCGGGCGGCAGAGGTGGCCCTGAGGCTTGGCGGCGACAGCAGCACGGTCTTCTCGGGCAGTGGCACTGGAGCGATAGGGGATGGCGGCGGCGTGAGGCTTGTCGAGCGGTGGCGCTGGAGCGAGAGGGAATGGCAGCAGCATGGTCCTGTCCGGCGGCGGAGCTGAGCCTGGGTGCGTTAGTGCCAAGCGATGCAGGGAGCAGCGGTGTGTCCGTGCCCGATGGGGATGGAGTCGACTAAGACCGCTGCGTTTGTTTTACTAACTGAAGTCATATTATAGTCGAATAGTTCCACAACACAAGAGTTAGCGTTTGTTTTACTAAATTTAAAAAAGCTCAGCAGACAGGTAGGTTCAGATGATCAGGTTGCCATGCTAGATTGATCAGGTTGCCACATCAGCAGGTATGTAAGCATTTTTGTTAAGCATTTTTTTTAAATCCACCATGCTATGACGAATTTAAATTCGTCATAGTAGTGCTGTTGATCCGTCACGAATCATGGGATTTCTTGTAGTCTAGCATAGCAATGGATTTTCAGGTAGTTGTAAATTATTTTGTCAATTTGGTTCATCGATTAGAATACTTAGTGATAATTAGCATAATTTTTTATTAATTAGTACTCCCGCCATCCCATAATAAGTGACATTTTTTACTTTTTGAACTCGACGTTTAACCCATTCGTCTTATTAAAAAAATTTACGAAAATAAAAAATAAACAAGACAAGGTTAAAGATCATTTCACAGTAAAATAAATAATATTTTCACAATTGTTTTGTATAAGATGAATGATCAAAGATAGATGTTTGAAAATCTAAAAAGACACTTATTTTTTATGGAGAGAGTATATAAATATTATTAAAAAAGACTATCCTCATCCTAGTATTAATAAGTTAATTATCCTCATCTTATTACACCTCACCCCTCCAACGTAAAAAAAAAATGGATCGTGCCATCCAATCCCTATAATATGGATGGTACAGTCTGATTCAACCTTCTCGTCCAACGTAAGGCACCATAAATGGCTTTATTAACCACTAAAAAACTTAGCTTCACCTATATTTGTCATGGAGCTAAATTTTGATGCTTTATTTGCCACTGATGTGTACTCTCTCCATTCATAAATTGTTACCGCCATTGATTTTTAACATCAATTTTAACTATTTATCTTACGTAAATATGTAAAATATAATTTGAACTAATTTTTTGAATAAGACAAATGATCAAAGGTGATCTTAGAAGTCAACGGCGACAGCAATTTAGAAACGGAGGGAGTTTTTTTACAGTTCCTCCAGCTTTAGGCCCTGTTTTGATGTTATGGTTTCTAAAAACCTAGTATTGATAAACTATGGTTTTATAAACTGAACTAATCTAATACCATAGTTTTTAAAACCTAGAGTTTTTTGCAGTTTTTGGATAAACTATGATATGTTTGGTTACCGTGGTATTTCCATAGTATTTTTTTTTGTTCCATACAAGGAATGTTTACCTAGCAAAGAAGAACACCATAGTCCTAGTTATTTTAGTCGTTAAAACAGTTCATATGCACTCCGATTCAAAAATTAAATAGTATCAGATGGAACTAAAATTAATCAAATAAAATTTAATCTGGAGTTCCTGGACTAGAAGTTTATTTGGAGACTCTTGTGATCTCATCTCAAGAAATTGGTAGAGTTGTGAAAGGTAGATCCTATATGCAGGTGAAATAGTAATCGAATCTCTCTCTTTGCATCTTCACTCCTTAAAAAGTACAGTTTTTCTTTTTTATGTACATACGATAAAAATATTTCCAACAAAGATGAGTTAGACTACGTGCACATAAAAAATGCACCTAGAATTATCCCTTCTGACGGATAAAATCTCTCCACATACACCCCTTACAAATCTAACGGGTGAGCTTTTTCGGATCTCCCAAATTTTGAGTCCACACAGACCATTGTTAGTTAAAAAACACAATTAATCAGAACAAATATACAAGAACCAAAGAAAGTTGTTAGAAAACAAAACAAATTCGTTCCAAATTGTAATATTAGTATAGAAAAAAACACACAGCCATGCAGCCATGCGTGTCACGCATGCATATTGAAACGTATTGCATGTACTTTGTTTTAATAAAAAGGACACTAATATTTCTGATTGACAAAATAAAATATTGTTTGTTTCCTCGTGAGATGCAATTTAAACTAGAACTACTCTGGAACAACCAACCTTAAAGGGCATACCCCTAATGATAATTATTGTCTCCCGCAAGATAACAAACTTCATTGTAACAATCACAACGAACCGAATGTGAGTATCTTTTTATTCTTTACTATTTTATGCATATTAAAAGAGGTGTTTTATTCTGACCATAATGCATATTAATACATGTGTAAGATGAGAATATAATTAAGATTAAAATTTTGCTACAGTTATTGAAGTACAAAAATAATGATTATAAAAAGAATATACCTATATTTATTCAGAAATTTTTAAACTACATTAAGTTTTAGATATGATGCATGTAAACTTTGAATTAATTTGTATTTAATCTTTTATGGTGTGAACTCAAATTTTAATATTAATATATTATTTTCCTACAGAGCATTAGCACGAGTATTAGTATTATAGTATTAAAAAACATCATCATCATTGTTGAAAAACAAAAGTCAACCACTTATTTCTACTTTTTAAAAAGCATAGATTTTTTTTTTATGTACACCTGACAAAATGTCTCTAACAAAGATGAGTTAGATTACGTGCACATAGAAAAATGTACATAGAGATATTCTTTTTTATAAATCTGACGGATGAAATCTCCTCACAAATATCCAATACAAATATAACGGATCCGAATCTCCGAGATCCTTGGCCCCACAAAGATCATTGTTAGTTAACAAATACAACTACAGAAAAAATATATGATATCCAAAGAAAGCTATCGAAAAACAAAACAAATTTATTTTAAGTTAATATTAATATTAATGATGAAGAATGAGAAACTTAAAATTTTAATATGAATATATTATTTTTTAAAATTAATATATATTTTTTAAACCGTAGCGTTAGCATGGGTATTGGTGCTAGTTAGGAAAAAAAACAGATGCGCAAGAGAAGGAAATGTTTGTGACCATGGGAGCATCGGGAGGCCGGAGAGAGAAGGGGAGTGACATGCGTATGCGTGCTTTGTTGTTAAGGTTATTGTTATTAATGGAGCCACTGCTCGTCTAAACTTGTCAGGTGAAAACGGCGCAGCTAAAATTGTGAATGTGCGCGTCATCATCCGCAGCGCGTCGTAAACTCAGTTTAGAAAAAAAAAAGTTTTTGACTAGAGTTTTCAAAACACCAAAAAAAACCTCGGTTATAAGAAAGCAACAGTTTTCAAAACCATAAAATCAGTTGTATCAAACACCTTCCTTGTTGCTTTGCATCCAAACAAGCGACACCATTGATTTATAATATTAATTTTGACTATTTGTCTTATTTAAAAAAGTATGACATATATTATATATTTTTGTTATAATTTATTTTGTCATTAGAAGTATTTAAAAGGTGACTGGTAATTTTACACATTTGAATAAATTTTTAAATAAAATGAATGGTCAAAATTGATGTTAGAAATCAATGTTATCAATGTTTTAAAACCGGAGGGAGTAATTGATAGTTTGAAACCATAAATGAAGAAACCCACACTTATCCCTGAAAACAACATAGATCAAATGTTGATTTTCCGTGCTGCAGTGTACAATGTAAGATGATGACCAACAAGTAAAATATTTTAAATTTGGATTTAAAATACATGTCAGTGGCAAATAAACATCAAATTTTAGCTGAGTGGCAAATAGGGCAACCCGAGTTTTTTGAGTAGTAAATAAGGAACATGGTTAATTTTCGATGGTAGACAACTAATTCTCTCCTAACGTTAATGTACTACCTCTGTTCTAAAATATAAGTATTTTTAGATTTAGTTAAAGTTATTTTTTTTTTAATTTTTACTAATAATATCTTAAAAATTACTAAAAATATCTAAAAAACTTTTACTTTTTATAAAAACTTATTTCACGATGAATAAAAAAATATAATTTTATATGATAAAACATCATTAATTATTTATTATTAATTATCAAAGTGATAAAAATTTGACTTAACTAAACCTATAAATACTTATATTTTGGAATGGAGGAAGTATGTGCAAGAGTGTTGACACGCAAATTTTGCAATCCACCGAAGTATCCGGCACAATGCCGGACGGTCCGGCAGGCCCTCTCGGGTCCCAGAGATTTACACACTGGACTCTCTCGGGTCCCGGGGATTTACACACCGGACTGTTCAGTAATATACCGAAATGTTTGTTTCGACACAATGCCGGACACTTCGGTAGAGTCGGTGCAGTTAGTTTTGCTAACAAATCGGATTGCATACTTTCCTAATTAATAGGATTCGGATGCTCCGATTCGAAAGACCGGATATGATAGGAAATATCTAGATTCCATCCGATAATAATTATTTCACAAGAATTGTTTGCCAATATATTTTTCAGCACGTGCAAGATATTTTGGAAGAATTTGGCTAAAATCTACTATAGAAGGAAAGAAGTGCTTAAAAAGACATGAAGATGAAGCCAAATCTCTGATTTGAAAGTTACAAGAGGTAGCCCTCGCCGAGACTATCGAAACGGATATATGGATCGCCTGAATCGAGAATCGAACGAGGAAATTACAGATTTCACAAAAACCGTCCGAACCGCCACCGGACACTCCAGTAAAGTGCCGGAGTATCCTATGACCGAAGTGTGCGATACATTACCGGAGTGTCCGGTAAACCCTCTCTGGAACCAGGATTTTGCCCACCGAAGTGTCTGGCAATGTGCCGGAGTCTCTGGTACCCGAGGTCGGTTTTTTGACAATTTTAGTAGCAGATTGGATCCAATTTGTTTCCTAACTAATAAGATCCGTAGTTGCACGGGATAAGACCATCCCACCTCTATATAAAGACGTCCAAGGCCAATTGAGAGACCTACCTCCAATCGTCAAAAACCTTTTTACCTTTACATGTATCTCTCCAAACCTTAATCCCCTTACTCGACCCCTCATGCTGTTCTTCTCCCGTCCCGGCGACGTGTGAAGGTGATCCGGCTGGCCTACCGAGTCTGGATCAACCCTAGGAAAGTCTCACTCCGACGGGGTCCCTTCCGAGCTTGATTTTTCAGATGGCGTTGGGATCGTACCTAGACGATCCCATCGCTACGCACGAGGCATGCACGCGGTGTGTTGATCCGGATCTTTTCGGCGTCAACACACTTTTTGGCGACTCCGCTGGGGAAGAAGGATTTCGGTTGTCCGACCGAATCATCTTTTTCACGTCATGATTTTCGAGATCTCATCGGACAACATTGTCATGCCAACATTAGAAGAGTTGTCGGAGGAAGATCGCAAGAGGTTCCTCGAGCATCGGAAAGCTGCCGCAAAGGCACGCAAAGCACAAGAAGACCAAGAACTCCGAGATTACTTGGCGTGATTCACGAAGGATCGACAAGGCAACGCCAAGCAAGTCAAAAATCCCACCTTGCCGCCTATCAAATCGGAGGTAACCACTACCACGCCCACATCTGCAATTGATTTCGATGTTGCCAATATGGTTGATGTCGCTATCTGTGCGAATCTTAACAATAGGCTAGATGCTACAACAAAGAAATTTGATGATACTATATGCATGATGGAGGACCGACTTTATAAAAAATATTTTGGCACTACCCATGATATTCCTACCACTAATGCTGAAAAATCTATCAAACCATTGAATTGTCAAAACTCAAGAACTTCTGATGGGCAAACCCCGAACTACACGTCAAACTGAACCGTTGTTGGTACTTCGGCTAATATTAGGGTGCAGTTCACCGATGCTACAATCACTAATTCAGCTAGCCAATACCCGTATAGCCGATGTAGTGATCCAATCTCACCACATCATAAAACTGTTTATAATAAAAATTCTTTTGATGGGTTTACTAATAGTTTATTGCATCATACTTCGTATCCGCTATCGAATTATTCACCGCCAAATGGATATGTTACACCACCTCCTAATTTAGCTCCAAATCAGTCCGGAACCGATCTGAAAATCATGGATGAATTTAGAGCGAAGTTGGTAGATATGTTCAAGACAACATTCGGTTGAGATCCTAAAAGCAAAAGCCGATCTTATCGGAAACTTTACCCTGAGAATTATGAGCATGTTCTATTTTCACATGGTTTTAAGGTTTTTGATTTTGCTAAGTTCACCGGTGACGATAGTAGATCTACTATGGAATATGTAGGCCATTTTACTATACAATATGGGGAGGCAAATTCTAATGATATTCTTAAGATGAGGTTGTTTCCTTTGTCTCTCTCAGGTGCGGCATTCATTTGGTTCACTTTTTTGCCACCTAATTCTATTTACAGTTGGTCCCATTTAGAAAAAAGATTTCATGAGTATTTCTTCACCTGTGAAACTGAATTGAAATTGTCACATCTCACATCAGTTAAACAAAAAATCAATGAATCGATTGCCGATTATATTAGATGATTTAGAGATACTAGAAATTGATGCTATAGTTTGACAATTTCTGATAGGGACTTAGCTGATCTAGCTTTTTCTGATTTGCTTGATTGTCATAAAGAAAAGCTAGAAAATCAAGACTTTTGCGATATTAGTCAAGTATTGCAGAAAGCTATGGCTAACGAAAATAGAATTAAAGAATTTAAACAAGTGCAAAAGTCAAATGAAAAGATCAATCGCCCTGTTTATATAGTTGGTTGCGAATCTAACAAGATGGACGATGATGATCATGATTTTTATGCTGCTAAATTCTCATGTCCTTCCATGGCAAGCTCTCATCCTTGTGATTCTCTCAAGCCGATTCATAAAAATCGGCAAGAAGAGATGAAGTTTACTTTTGATGTAGCCAAATGTGATAGAATATTCGATGAATTGCATAAAAGAGGCTACATCAAGATGTCACATGTTATTCCTCCGCTTGACGAGTTAAAGCGGCGTGCTTATTGTAAGTGGCATCATTCTTTTTCTCACGCTACTAATGATTGTAATGTGTTCCGAAGGCAAATTCAATCAGCCATCAATGATGGACAACTAGCCTTCAAGGAAATGCAAATAGATAGGCATCCGTTTTCTATTAATACCGTTGATCTTCAAAATGTAAAGTGTTGATTCGGTCCGAGCAAGCCGATACAACCAAAAGTAAGAATGTGATCATCGGTGAAGAGAGGCGAGAGAACACAAATCCTTCAAGGGAAGTAATATTGAATGGTAAAGAGTCTTTGAAGATCACCGTCAAGGCCTCTAGACTCGAGGGGTAAGCAAAGAAAGCTCAAGGTTCAATTGATGCTATTACCCAACCAAAGATGCTTAAGCCAAAAAACCCTGAAGTAGGGAGGTAGAAGGTAAACAAACCAAAGAAGAAGAACAAAAAGGTAAATTTTAAACCTACCTTTGGTTAGCTTTTATCAAAATATATAAATAAAAAGATCGTTTCAAAGGATCGGTCAACAAAATGCGATGCAAATCTAATTAAAGACCGATCAAGTCCCCATTGTTCGGATCCGGTCCACAACGTAATTAGAATTGGAAGCATAAAATGTGGTTATTAAGGAACCACCAAAAGGACCGATTATTAAAAATGATCGGGTTAATCCAGAAAATGCTTTGGATCCTAAGAACTCTAAAAGCAATAGTTGCTCTGTTGGCAAATGCTTTCAGCCGAGATGGTGTCCCTCTGGCTTAACTAAAACTCAAAAGAGAAGATTGCAAAGATTGCGCAATCAAAAGAGCAAAAATCAGGGATATAGCCAAATAAGTGATCCACCTTACAAAATAGTGTCTCCACGACCTCCTTCATACATCAAAAAAGAATGGAGACCTAAACAAGTGAGTGTAACTTCTAGTTGAGCAATACTAGGAGTTTATGGCTAATAGAATAGTAATTATCGTCCTTAGAACAAAACGTGGCCGATATAATAGTATCATCCTTAGAACAAAGATGCCGATGAGTTTTTCCAATGTCAGGCAAATTTTGTCATTAGAGTATTTTTTGGCACGTTAGCTTTGCCAAAAAAAAAACAGGGAGCATATGTTGAGACTCAAAATTTGCAATCCACCAGAGTATCCGGCACAATGCCGAAGTGTCCGGCAGGCCCTCTTGGGTCCAGGGGTTTACGCAACGGACTATCCGGTAATATACCAGAATGTCCGGTGACAGAAGTTTTCGACACAGTGCCGGACACTCCGGTAGAGTCGGTTCAGATAATTTTGGAAACAAATCGGATTGAGTACTTTCCTAATTAATAGGATTCGGATGCTCCGGTTCGGAAGACGAGATATGATAAGAAATATCTAGATTTCATCTGTTAATAATTATTTCGCAAGAATTGTTTGCCAATATATTTTTTAGGACCGGAAGATATTTTAGAAGAATTTGGATAAAATCTACTAAAGAAGGAAAGAAGTTCTTAAGAAGACACGAAGATGAAGCCAAATTCTTGATTTAAAGGTTACACGACGTAGCCTTTGCCGAGACGATCGAAACGGATATATAGATCACCTAAATCAGGAATCGAACGAGAAAATTACGGACTTCACAAAAACCGTCTGAGCCGTTATCGAAAACTCTGGTAAAGTGCCGGAGTATCCGATGACCGGAGTGTCCGGTACATTAGAGTGTCCGGTAAGTCCTCTCTGAAACTAGAATTTTGCCCGCCGAAGTGTCCGGAAATGTGTCAGAATCTCCAGTACCCGAAGTTGTTTTTTTTGGCAATTTTAGCAGCAGATCGGATCTAATTTATTTTTTAACTAATAGGATCTATGGTTGCACGGGATAAGACCATCTCACCTCTGTACAATAGACCTAAGGCCGATTGAGAGACCAACCCCCAATCATCAAAAACCTTTTTACCATTACATTTTACTATTACATGTATCTCTATAAACTCTAATTTCTTTACTCGACCTCTCGTGCTGTTCTTCTCTCGTCCCGGTGACATGTGAAGCGATTCGGCTGATCTGTCGAGCCCGGATCAATCCTAGGAAAGTCTCACTCCAACAGGATCTCTATCAAGTTTGATTTTGCAGGTGCCGTTGGGATCTTACATAGACGAATCTGTCGCTACGCACAAGGACGTGTGTGGGCTGTGTTGACCCGGATCTTTTGTACGTCAATGAAAGATAGCCGACTCTAACCTGTTTTGTGGATGAAACATCAAATCCAGATACCCTAGCCAGGATAAGATTTGAGATCGTGTCCGCGTTGCTTGCTGGGCTGTGCGCTATGTAGTACTTTCTTCCGTTAAACTCCAGCTCGCTCGTACACTCTGGCGGCTCCCCTTATTACGTATCCATCTCTCCTCCACTTGAGAACATGTTGCCGTTGAAGACAAGCCATATCACTAGCTAGATTTATGTAGTCTCTTTTTATTTTTAATATACAATTATATCAGCAATAATTTCAAAGTGGAACAACAAGGTCACTGAGCTTAGCACATGGGTTGGTTGCCACCGGCCGACGACTGCTGGTGAGATGACTCAACAGATGTGCTCTCCATGTTTCACACCAATCCCTATCCTCTGACTTTCCTCCTCACGCATGAACTTTACTGTATTCAATTGTGGCCATTCATATTGAATCAATATTTTATGATTTTTAGCTGAATTCACATTAATCTTTTCAAAAAATAAAAAATGATGATCGTGTATCTATCATTAATTATGTTTGTCATTGATTTTGTGATGAGTTGTCAGTATTGAGTATGGCAAAATTTGCCATTTCTGAGAAAAAAAAGTAGACAATGTTTCGGACACCAACAACTACTCTCTCTTTGACCTCATATTTTTTAAACGTTTTAAACAATGACACGGTCTTTAAAATTTAATTTTAACTTTTTTTTCATAATTTTTTATTTAAAAGTGGCACAAGTATACTTTTATGAAATAATTTTTGAAGACAAATTTATTCATATAGTTTTTATATTTTTAAATTTAATGATTTTAAAGTTATTTGTAATTTATATTTCTAATATTTGACTCAAGACATATTCAAAACGTTAAAAATAATAATCCTGGAGGGAGTGTCTCCTTCCATACATAACTTAAGCAGTGACAAAACAATTGTTAACATTAATTTATTTTGACACATCTTCTAGAAATGTGATCCTCCGATATGGCCTTGCAAAGAAGTAATGCAACCAGCACGGAGCTTCAAGGCTAGGAAAAGTAAATTCAAAACCAATTCGACGGAGGATGATGCACTTTATACTGGATTGAGATCCTCCGTAGTCATGCAAGTCTGTCGAGGATCATAGTCCTATTATTTTGGAATACTCCGTTCATTTTAAAATATAAGCATGTTTATATTTGGTCAGAGTGATTCACTGATTCTTCTTCAATATTGACCAATAATAATGAAGAGTTCATAATATTTTTATCATATATAATTTTTTATTTTAGAAATTATTTAATTTTATAGATATTATTTCTCAAGTTAAAAGAATTTAACTTTTACCAAATAAGAGAACTTATATTTTTGAACTGAGAGTAGAAAAGAATAAGAAAAAAAAATGCAACGAGTCGTTGACGTGACAGACAGATGGGACCAGGAATAGCAAACCGGACATGGCCATCCACCTCCTCTTCCTCCCGGTCGTTGACCAGTCGAGGTCGGGCACCGTTTCTTTATTTCCTCGTGATCCTTTCCTTGGCTTCTTCCTCCTCCGCGAGGACCGCGACCTGCTCGCTTCTACTAGCATCCAAGGAGGGCGGCAGAGGCGTTAGGCGGCCGGGATTAGTAGGGGAAGAAAAGGCAAGGGATTTTGAGAGGAGATGTGCCCTCTGCGGGTGATCCTCATTTTCCTCTCCGCCACCATTGCCGGGTTCTTCGTCATCAGGGGCCTCAACGCGGAGCCTGACCAATTCCAGGACGCCGATGACTCGGGATCTCCCAGGGCACCCGTGCCCCTCCATTCCAAGGTATCGCCTTTAATTACCCCTTCCCCTATGGATATAACTATTCTTAGCTTCGCTTCTTGCCGGCGGCACAGCTTGCAAATTACAACGCCACGCACACCTTAGTAATACTCACTCCGTCTCAAAATAAGCGTGGTTTTAGATTTTCAAACTTCTCTATTTAACTATTCGTTTTATTCAAAAAAGTTTTTAAAAAATATTTATTTTATTGTGAACCGATTTATTATTAAAAGTACTTTAAACTTAACTTATTCATTTTTGTATTTTTTAAAAAAATTAAATAAGATAAATGGTCAAATATCGATTTCAAAAAGTCAAAAAACACTTATTTTGAGACGGAGGAAGTATTTGCCAAGGAAATTATCACAAAGTATAGCAACTTCTTTACGTTCACACCGTAAAGAACATGCTACTAATAAGCTAATCTGCGTTTGATTTTGCATAGTAGTTGTTCCTCATCCACAAGGTTGTGGGACCTATCTTAAACTAACTAGTGCGATTTCACATTCACAAGAAAACTAAATCTATCGATTGCTTGAATGGAGCTTAGATCTCTTGAAATATTGATCATAACACTCACCCTCCTCAACTCTGACACACAATCATTTTACTACAATTTGTGCATAAGCTAAGCTTTAGCAATTTGTTTAAAAACTAGCTGCATACAAACATGAGCTAAGTGGACCAAGTTATTGGACAGTTGCATGTAACCAACAATTATTTAAGTTGTAATCTGCACAATCCATGGTCACTAGGCAATACTTCTTAGTTTTAATATCAAAACATCAACCTATAGTTTCCCTTGTGTGCAAACTTTGAAAGCTAGCCTATATTTATTGGGTCAATTCCTTATTAGCCATTCAAAAAACTACAAATTCCATATCAGCCACTCAAAATTTTCAAATTCCTTATCAGCCATCAATGTTAACTTTTTCCCTTATTAGCCACCCTTATACATTTAGAGGCTTGAAAAAGACCTTTTTGCCTCTCAATCATTTTTCTACTAAGTTTCCGCATTACCCATTTTAGTGAATATCGTACCAATCAGTTATATCTCAAACTCACATTATGACCCACGAGTTTAAAAAAATATATAGATGGTTTAGATTAAATTTTAAAATTTGAATTTGAATTTTAATGTAAAGTGAAAAATGTTTCACGTGAAAATTTTATAACCTTCAATACCGAAAAAATGTCCACTAAGATGACTAATTGATAAAACATAGGAAAATTGATAGAAGGGCAAAGGTATCTTTTTCAAATCTCTAAATGTATAAGAGTGGCGAATAAGGAAAGAAAGTTAACATTGGTGGCTGATAAGAAAATTGAAAATTTTAAATGGCTAATAAGGAACTACAGATTTTTTGGATGGCTGATAAGAAATTTACCCTTATTTCTTTGACAAGAATAATTTAAGAATCTGACAGAAAATTTTATACGCAAAACTAGGTTGGATCAGCTATGAAATCAGGATTCTGGACTATAGTGGATATGGCAAGTGGACGGTACCTTTGGCGGACCCTTGTTGCGCCACCAGCCAAATCTGAATCTGATAAGGCACAATGACGAATAGTTCGTGGCTTGTTTCGTATCTTGCTGATTGCTTGCCACAGAGGTGAAAATTGGCACAATCTTTTTGTGGTTATTTATTGGTGTTGGTTTGTAATACGGTGGTAACTGTAACATGTGGATTATATGTATATGCTAAAGTAAATGTGACAAATTGCCCATGTTTCAAGCATTGTGTTACAACAGGTTGTGGGCACCTTACTGGGAGTATGGAATTGGGACATGGGAATATGTTTCAGGTTTCCACGATCTTGTTTCTACTAATCCATCTTAAATGTGTGATCTGAAGCATGTATCAAATGTTAGTTGCTGGAACCTGGAAACTTCTGAAAGTAGGTTGTTGGTTTGTAAATCTATATATTTATTCTGTTTAAATGATGTTCTCCGAAAACATTTCAGTTTCTGATTTGTTGCCCTGATTTTAAGTTCTCTTCTTGGGTTTCTAGTATATGTGATGCTTTATGCAAAGAGAGCAATATTTTTAGGTTTGCTTATCACAAATTGTAAAATCTGAATCCAGTGAGGCTAGTGAGACAATTTTCAGAATTTATTTCACATATGATTGAGTGCAAGCGGTGAATGACAGTACAATCTTGAGTCATTAAGTGTTTCTGTTGGTTTGTCGTGTGGCGGCAAATGTAACATGGATAGTGTCGGGATCATGTACCCCGAGTACCTACGGCTCCAGGATTGATACGAAAGCCCAGCAAAGGACCACGGCCCATGGGCTCAAACTACAACTCACGAAAGACGTCATCGCACCAAGGCCCAAAGCTTTAGCCCGACTCCCCAGGGGTCGGGGCTACCCAAAGAGTTGGCCCCACCATCCGAGGGTCGGGGCTGACTAACGAGTGACGATGGGACCGTCCAAACGACGGTCGAGAACCGCTTTATGTGTTCGACCGCAGGTCAACCACCGCCTCAGCGACCAACTCCTGACAAGCACAGAGATTCTTTATGACGTACAGCAGGAGCCAAAGCAACTCTGCAGGTCATAAAGGAATCCAATGGCTAGTAAAGCAAACGATAAAGCAACCTTTGTCCTTTAACGCTAGACAGAGGACGATCGAAAGACAAGCTGTTTTGGCGCCAAAAGATGCTAGGGAATCAATCTCTCAAAAGACCGCGGCCCCATCCGTAAGGGCACCACCCAGTTTCATAGGCGCCAAGCCTTATAACCCGGTCCAACCCTTATATAAAAGG
The DNA here is from genome assembly GCA_001602275.1 of Zoysia japonica. NCBI lineage: Eukaryota > Viridiplantae > Streptophyta > Magnoliopsida > Poales > Poaceae > Zoysia > Zoysia japonica. The sequence goes on from BCLF01000038.1 coordinate 34,634, forward strand.
GCACCAGAGGCCTTAGATAATAGGTTGAAGTTCAGGTTCACATAGTTCAAGTCATCATACACACACTCCACATACGCGTGCTAGGGTTCTTGCTCGAGCGAGAACTCTGCCGCCATTGTAGCCTTATTTTGAGCTTATACGATCCACTCTCTCCTTATACGTAGGGTATTACACCTCTGTAGTGGCCCGGTTAAACCTTGAGTCTTTTGTAGACTAGACCGTCTCGGCAAGAAGAGTGCACCGAATCCCTCTCCGAATACACAAATTCTACTGTGCCGATGCTCAGAACACCAACAGATAGAATGCTAAAATGTCTAAAATTGTTCTTGTTTGAGTCTTTTGTGTTAAAGATGTGCGTGGGTGCAATGCTAGGCCTAGGGATGATGGGCATGAGATTTTCGTTTAGATTTGAAATGCAGACGTGAGATTTGATGGGTGTAGCATTTTTTTTCTTGAGCGAACTGCATTAAGGAAAGCCCCTACAGAGGATGTAACAAGTGTTAGTATCTGCAATCTAAAGACTTCTGAAACTAGATTGCTTGATTGCTAGTGTGTATCTTTATTCAGTTTAAATGACTTTCTATTATCAGTATTTTCCTTCTGAAAAAGCTTTCAGTTTCTGATTGTGATCTCTATTGTAAGTAGCTTTTGTAGTCTTCTGGAACTTGTGATTCTACTTGGGAAGGAGCAATCTTTGTCATGCTTGCACATGAGTTTTCTTGATAGTGTGAGTGCATTGTTATGCCTTACTCTTTTTCCAGTGCATTGTTATTTTCCTGCCATGGTGTGCACATATTTCAGACACATCTACATTTTTCATTGCTATATTACTGTACCATAGACACAGACATATATTTATTTGCTGCAAGAATATGGAGAAGTTAAGAATGACAAGAACAGCTTTCTTGCCCAGATGCAAAATAGTGCCTGGTAGATATTGTTTGCAGCATACTGCCGCATGATGAATCTTCAGTGCCCTATAATTTCTTTACAACAACAACAACAAAGCCTTTAGTCTCAAGCAAGTTGGGGTAGGCTAGAAACGAAACTCCGAGAGACGACTAAAAAGGAGCAACAACCGGCGATCAAGGTTCAGGCACGTGAATTCTTAGCCTCCACGAACTCCTATCCAAAGCTAACTCCGTGGCGATATCTCGATCCTTCAGATCTCTCTTCACAGACTCTTCCCAAGTCAAGTTTGGTTTATCTCTTCCTCTCTTCACACTATTTGGTCGACTTATCATCCCGCTACGAACCGGTGTCTCCTGTAGTCTTCGTTGAATATGTCTGAACCACTTCAAACGATGCTGAGTTTATCTTTAACTAGTGCCACTCCTAATCTCTCTCGCATGTCACCATTTCGGACACGATCTCTTATCATGTGGTCACACATCCATCTCTCGTATGCCCTATGATTTCTTTGCCTGCAGAAATCTATAATGTGCAGTTTACATGTAAGCTAAGTAATCAATTCCCATTTTTTTCCTGAACAAGTGAGAGAACTGAATGCCATAGCATTAAGTAGGAGACAAATAAGGTAGAGAGTATGCTTGAAGACTGTAAGCTAAAATTGTTATTGTCGCACGTTTTGGTCCAATCAGCTTTCATGGCATATCCAAGAGTGATGTAAGTGCTGTATAGGTGAGTCAATCCATAGAAAATTCACAAGCACAACTTGCAAGTTGAAAAAATACAAGATTTGCCTATAGCATCATATTATTTCTTTCTTGTTTTCTGGAGATACATCGCATCAGCCATCAGCAATATATCATGCACCTCATCAAGGACGAAACATCTATGTTTTTTTTACAGTAACGAAACATCTATGTTGGTAAGTAAGAAACTGAACACTTTTCCCTTTTAGGTTAGAACTTGGCACGACAGTTTTTGGTTTGCCGAAACTAATTAGATTGGATTCAGAACTTACACATGAAAATGCAAATATTTCCACTTTTTGAACAGCTGTTTTCTAGTAAATTAGGAATGTGTAAAAAATGAGCTTTGGAATCCCAGTCGATGGGGACTAGTTCATTTTCATTACAAATAGAGTTTCAAAAATATTACCCAAAGATTATACTTGTCAACTTTTTTTTTGTTTGTTTCAGCTTTTCATGTGGTTTTTTTTTGTGCAGAGTATCTTTTAGCTTTGTCTAGTACAGCTACTTGCCTCTTGGCTCCTCTGTTTAGCCTTTATTCTCTTTTGCACATTCCTTTTTTTTTTCGCTGTACCGTTAATTTCTTCAACGTTGGTCCAGTTACGATGTGCATGTTCATATGAATTTCTTTTATCAATTATTGGCAACATATTGTCAATTAGTTTGCCTTAGCTTATCCTAGCCAGGTCCAGCTGCTACGCCCACGAACTGAACCACTGAAAACAAACTAGCTAATCTGCAGGTCGAGAACAGGAAAATTTGTGGATAGCATCAGTCTCTGGCTTGGTACTAATATATCTTTTTAAAAAAGAAGTATTACTGTCTATTATGGCCAACCAACTTGTTACCATATTCTAGACAGATTCAACAGCTGTACTGATGAACTGTTCCCTCAAAAAATTACAGGTTGAAAGCATTGAAAATTTTATGTGTAGCATCATCTTTGTCACTTATTTGTAGGAGATACCGATAAGTCGCATGGAGCATCTATCATGGGACCTCATCAAGAACAAAAGCATCTTTGTTGGAAACTAGGAATCTCAAAATTATACCTTGGCATAACAGCGACTGAAGTTTGTTGGAGATACATTGCATGGGGCATCTATCATGGGACCTCATCAAGAACAAAAGGATCTGCGCTGGAAACTAGGAATCTAAAAATTATACCATGGCGTAACTGTGACTGCTTTGATGAAACTAATCTGATTGGATATGCAATTTACGCAACCAACTATTGTTGTTATCATTGGCAAAATAATTTTCGAAGTTGAATGAGTGTAAAATGGAGCTGTTGAACCTGTCCTGAATCCTGGTAGATAGGGACACACTATTTTTTTTTAAATGAAATTTAAATATTTCCAAGAAGATTAAATTTATCAACATGTGTCGTGTCCACTTGTGTGGAGTATACCTCTTACGTTACCAGTACAGTTGCTTGATTCCCGATGAAGGTGCATGTACCTGATCACTTCATATATTTACTGGCACCCAGTCTCCTGTAATTTTGCTCAGTATTCAGATTGACCATGCATTACCTGATGATTTTCCTTCTGAACATGGTAGTCTTTCAGTGAGAAAATGTGCTTGAAAGCACAACACCAGCTTTCGGTATGAACAGGACATGTACTACAAAGGATTATTGCGTTCAGAATTTAGTTGAAAGAATCAATTTGAGCGTCAAGCATAATAAAGGAACTTATATAACGCCTTCTTGAAGCGATGATAAATTTCACTTAGAGCCTATTTGGGTCATTTCATTTTGGAGGAATTGAAATCTACATAATA
>BCLF01000038.1:41546-56356 GCA_001602275.1 Zoysia japonica
GGATTTGCGTCTTCTAACAGTACCACTTCCAGGCACAATTTGGAGTCAACAAGCCATAGAACTCTACGCAAATTATGCTCCTTAACTGAACAATCGATGCCATACGAACAGAACTGAATTCAGAGAAGTAAGTAACATAACGGCGGAGAGGATTCGATTGCATACCTCGGGGTAACCGAACCTCCGCGCTAAGACGAGGACGAAATCGAAGCCAAGAGCTCGTTCGGGTTCGATTTCTTCTCTCGTGGTGAGATGATACGAGAAGGGCGAGGCGAAGAATGAGCGGGCGGGCTCCTCTTATAGCGAACGAGGCCGAGGGGCGGCAGAGCAGGAGCCGTCCAGAGTCTAATAATGCCCTAATGGGTTGATTGACGATAATGACCCTCCTGCTGGTGATCCCGCGTTTCCGACGCACCGCATCGCAGGAGGGGATATGCTTTCCCGACCGCATCTCTCGGCGGAACCAAGTTGAACGCGCCAGGACAGCTGGGATACAGATAGAGCACACGTCATTGTTGTCGGTAGACGTCTCCCTCTAATTCATTTTCTTTCTTCAAATGAATTCTCTTCGTCTTTGATACCTCTGTTCAAAGCACTCCTCCCTCCCTCTGTCGTAATAAAAATTTATTTTTAACTTTTGTTAACTATAATTTTGATCAATAATTTTTATAAATTCGATTAAATTTAAAATTTTAGTATTTATATTTTTAAATTCATTAATAAAAATACTTTTATAATATATATAATTTATATTATTAAAATAATCACAATCATTAATCAAAATCGCAATCAATAAAATTTAAAAATAAATTTTATTTAGACAGAGGGAGTAATGCAACACTCAAACAGAGTGCTTCTCAGTTTTCAACATGGATGACCAAGCAAGTTTCCAAGTTTGTTTAGCATTCGAGCTCACCCGCCAGTCATATCCATGTGTTTTAGTAATCCACCTGACACGCCGTCTCTACTTTTCTAAATTTCGTCAATCATCTAAAATTTTTTGAACTCCATAATCAAATTCGAGATCACGGTACATAAAAGGATAAACAAAAATTTCATAGATAGATATGTCGGGTAATAAATCTGCACTTGAGACAAAAGAGAGGCGTGTCGCCACATAGTAGACATCCAAATGATATCTATGAGAAAACACAAGTAGTACCATCCACTACGTACCGTCTAGATTGGAGCATAGCAAAGTACTTTGCTTAGAATTCCGGCTGGATTCATTCAGGTGGTGCATTTCCTGCGCACAATAGCACCTAACATTACCCAACTTTGTGGCTTAATTCATATGTACAACTATTACTTCCTCGATTCACAATTATAAATTATTCTAATATTTTGAATTTTGTTCTCAAATATATATCATTCTCACACAGTATACCTCTCTCTTTTTAACACATTTTCTCATTTCTCAATAAATCTCTATCTCTTTCATCCTCATTTTCAGCACACATACTTTCTTACTTCTTCATAATTCTCATGCATACTTTTTTATTTTTTTTAATTTTCATACACAAAGTTAAAATGACTTATATTATTTATATTTATGAATAGAGTAGACTTATCATGGGACCGCTTCATTGATGATGGTGGAGCAGCATCGACAAAAGCCGAGCGCTACTGGCCAAGCATTGTTATTCAGATGAACTAGAGCAAGTTGCACGAACAAGTTGTCACAGACATGAAAGGCACGTAAATACACCTGATTTTAAAATATTGGCACATTTGCTTCTAACATAATTTTTTACCATTCATTTTAATAAAAAATTGTCAAATGTGTATTATTATTAATAGTGTTTTAATAAATTTTAATTATAAAATAAATCAATAAAAAATATATAATATTTATTATATTTTTATATAAAACAAATGGTTAAAGATTATGTTAGAAGTCAGTGTTGTCAGTACTTTAAAATGGAAGGAATATCTCAGTGATTCAGCTATTCCATTTGGAACTCTATAGATTGTTATTATCCTGGCCGGATATCTGGAAATTTATCAGATGTGTACAGATGCAAGGTGAACGAGGGGCAGGGTTTGAGTCCGGATACTATCAATTAGAGAGTAAAATCCAGGAACTGTAGCAACCGACACTATAGTAACTTTGCGAGAGGGTGAATAGTATCATGAATTAATATTGTGGAGGAATAATCGTGAAATGGAATCATTTTTTTACTGTAGCGCCAACACTGTTTATAGATACTGTATCATGAATCTGGGTCGTCCAGTTCCAATAGAATGGGTGGGAACGTATCTTAATTCATCATACTACATTGTCTCAAAATATAAGTATTTTTAAGTTAAATTAAAGTCAAACTATTTTAACTTTGACTATTAATAATAAAATATTAATGATGTTTTATTATATACAGATGATTCTTTATAAAACAAACTTTCCTAACATATAACTCTTTATATTAGAAATTATTTAAACTTGTAGATACAATTAGTCAAAGTTGAGAAAAATTGACTTTTACCAAGCTAAAAAATGTTATATTTTAGGACGGAGAGAGCACTGTAGCACTGATGAATTTTTCCCTCAAATTGAGGGGACCCCATTCCGCAAGGTTAAGTTATCAATTGAACCCAGAAACCGATCCCATGGTTTAATGAATTATGAAAACTAGTCAAAAATATCTCTAAATAAAAATAATAATTTGAAAAAAATTAGCTGTATTACAGTGGTCAATTTTTCTAGCTTATCGAACGGTTTCATCAGTTTACTAACCGGTTTCTTCGGTTTCATTGGTTTTTAAGTTTCAAAATTTTTAAACCCATAGGTTTACCCCTTAGTTTTACCTTTTACCGATTTTTGAAATTTCAAAAATTTTCAATTCCTTTTAAATTTTAAAAATGAAAATGATTATCCTGTAAAACTGAACTGAATCAGTTCTACCGAAACCTCGATGAGCGGTGAAGAAAGCTAGTTCGAGCTGTGGCCATTCTCGAAGCATGTCGCTGCCACGTTGGGTGCCATGATTTTTGTCGTTGGCATCACGTGGATAGGTCCGTGGTGACTCGGATGCTCATCACCATGGAGCAAATTTGAAACTGAGACGAAGGCGAGGCAATTAATATATTGTGACGTGGATAGGTCACGGGAAATAAGGGATAAAGAATTTTCAAAAATAGAGAGAGAGAGAGAGAGAGAGAGGGTAAATCTGCAATTTTTTGACGGAGAGGCGTGCCGCCACTTTGTAGACATCCAAATGGATATCTGTGAGAAAACACGAGAAGAGAACCATCCACTGCCTTCGCTAGGTTGGAGCACAGCGAAGAATTTTGCATAGAATTCCGGCTGGATTCATTTCACTTGGTGCATTTCCTGCGCACAATTATAGTACCCAACATTACCCATCTTTGTGGCGTCATTCATCTGTCCCTCAACTTATGAAAGGCTTATCATGGGACCGCTTCATTGATGGTGGAGCAGCATCAACCTAGGCATTGTTATTCAGATACCCATGAAATCCTAAACGGTAAACACAATTTGACACTGATCCGTGTTTAGGGATCTTCAGTGTAAATGGTCATTTAAAAACTTATAATCAAGCTCAAAATGGGACTAAACTGTTTAAACGACCTAAACATACCCTCTGTTTACTGTTAAAACAGGTTAAAACGGTGTTTAAAAACCATTTAGGAAATATGGTTCAGATGAAAATGAACACGTAACAAGACATGAAAGTTAATTAAACAATCCCTCTGATTTTAAAATATTGATACAATTGATTTCTAACATCATATTTGATTATTTGTCTTATTCAAAATTTTGTTCAAATGTGTAGAATTATTAGTGTCTTTTAATTGTTTTCAATAAGAAATAAATTATTACAAATATATGATATTTATTATATTGCTAAAATAAGATAAATCATCAAAGATGATATTAGAAGTCAATAGTGGCAATATTTTAAAATCAAAGGAGTATCTCAGTGCTGCAAAAAGATGTGTCCAGTTTTCTTATTTGGTACTCTCTTCGTGTCAAAATAGTTTAGGTTTTGTGCTATTTATTTTGACCAATAATTTCTATAAATTTGTTTAACTTTACGAATATAAGATATGTACTTTTAAATTCATCATAAGAAATACTTTCAGAATATATATAATTTATGTACTATTAAAGTTAATTAAATTTATCAAAATCATTGTCAAAACAAGCTTGACTAAACATGTGACAATTGTTATTATCCTGGCGAGACATCAGGAATTGAAGTTAATCACAGACGTACGTCCGGATAAAAGGTGATGGAGGGCTGAAGGCGGCTAGTTCGAGCTGTGGCCATTCTCGAAACCGAGCAATGCTAGAGTTACGTACAACACTTACGAAATTCCTACGTGCTTGCTGACGTGGATGGCTCAGCACTTCACGGAGCCCAGAGATTCAATTAATCAGCAGTTCCTGGCCATTGATACAGCAGTACGTAGAATGTTCGTAAACTCTGTACGTAATTCTAGCCTTTCTCCTCGAAACCTGGTCGGTGCCACGTAGGGTGCCATGATTTTTGTCGTCGCATCACGTGGATATGTCCGTGGTGAGTCTGGTGAGTCTGGTGACTCGGATACTCATCACCATGGTGTGACAGACTTGGAGAGAGAGAGAGAAAGGGCAACAAACAAAAACACCATCATCTACTACGAAAAATCTCAAATATGTTGCCAAATTTTGGATTTAGACACCTAATTATGAAGAGAGTTGTCCAGATGGAACTAAACCACCGGTATTAGTGACTAACAGTGCATAGTAGAGTAATACTTCTCAGTTTTTTTTTAATAATCATGGCTATACATATGTTTTTATGTAGATGTTGAAATATCAATATATTCTCTTTCCTAAATATTATATAGTCTAGTAGTACAATTATTATGTACAAATAATGGATTGGGTGATAGTGACCTTTGGTTTTGATCCTTGTTTCTGAGTTGCCTGCTTCTTTTTTTTTTTTTTGGAAAGGAACCGACACAAAGAAAGTGCATATTTCATTAATTAAAGAAGAGATTACAGATGTATGAAGCCCCAGGCATCAAATTTACAACAAGGAAAAAAAGGATCTATACAAAGATCAAAACTAGGAAAGATCTCTTGGGCATAGCTGTCCCAGGTGCCTACCTTCCGCAATTCCCCATGTTCTTGCCTCTTCCTTGATCTTTTGCATGAGCAAAATTGTTAGCGGCTCTTTTTGGTCGAAAATGCGAGCGTTCCTCTCATTCCATATTTCCCACACTATCAGGAGAATAAGGGATCGCATTCCCTTTTTCTGGATCCCTTGAGTGGCATCAAGATTGAGCCACCATTCTTGGACTGTCGTGGAAGGCAGCCAGTTGTTTGGTTGTAGTTGTGGTATGCCTATCCATTGTGCAATGAAATTCTAGATTCTCTCACTGTACCTACACTCAATTAGCATATAGTGTGCTGTCTCTTGCGTATGTCTGCATAACAGACAGTAGTATTATGCTGCCAACCACGTGCTTGTAGTCTACCCGCCGTCCATACTCGATCTTGAATCATGAGCCAGGCAAAGGTTTTGCATCTAGGTGGAGCCCAGGCCTGTCCTAGGCCTGCCATATTATGCTTTTGTACACCATTTGCGAGGACCCAAGAAATTGTGCTCTGTATGCTGAGGATGTTTTGTATATCCCGTCTGAGGTCATTTTCCATCTGATTGTATCCTGCACTTGCGGTTGTAAGTGGATGTCCTGGCTCAAGTTCCACAAAGGAACAGCTTCTTGTACGTGTGCCACTCTTATGGTGCCATGAAGACTGAGATCGGTCACCCAATTGTCATTCTGAAGGCTTCCATCACCTTGGCCTTTTTGTTAGTTGAGAGAGCGAAGACTGTCGATGCAACGTCCCTGTAGCCATGCAGAGTGCCAGAAGTCGGCTCGTGCTCCGTCTCCTAGGGTGATTAAAGTTGTCGCTGCGAACAGAAATTTATCTGTCTCATCGCATAGTTTTCCTAGCCCATCCCATGCCTTATCCGGTGAGGTCCATTCGTGCCACAGCCAACAGAATCTGAGAGCTCATGCAAATTTCTCCATGTTGAGGATACCTAGACCCCCAAGGTCCTTTGGCATACATGTACGTGCCCAATTAATTTTGCATTTTCCACCAGTTAAAGTTTCATTGCCCGCGCAGAGAAATCGCCTTCTTTTCTGGTCTAGTTCCTCCAAAGCTTCTTTCGGTACCTTGAGGGACGTTAGGAAGTAAACTGGTTGGGAGGAAGGCACATACTTGACTAGGGTGGATCTGCCTGCTAGTGAAATGTTCTTCCCTTTCCAGGTTGCCAGTCGAGCAGCTGCTTTGTCTATGAGAGGCTGGTAGTCCACTTTCCTAAGTCTTCTCATTGAAAGAGGCAGTCCGAGATATTTGATTGGGAAGGTGGTTTTATTTGCTGGGAGGTTTTCTAGGACACTGTCCAGATTAATATCATCGCAGCAGATTGGTACGACAGAGGACTTTTGCAAGTTTGTGTTGAGGCCCAAAGCACTCCCAAAGTTTTATAATAGGGATGCCAAATTTGTCACATCTCTCGCCGTGGGATTAATGAAGACTACTGCATCATCGGCATACATCAATGTGCGGAGTCGGGTCTGACGTCCCCTCAATTTGCTGAGGAGGCCTTGTTCTGTAGCCATATCGAGGAGGCGTTGCAGGGGTCGATTGCTAGGATGAAGAGGAGAGGGGACAACAGGCTCCTTGCCGGAGCCCTCGTCCATGTTGTATACTGTCACCCATGACACAATTGAGGAGGATTGTTGATGTGGACGTTGCTAGTAACACGGAGACCCAGTTCGTCCAACGCTGTGAGAAACCCCAACATAGCATGAGCTTCAGGAGATAGTCCCATCTCACTGAATCAAAGGCCTTGAAAATGTCCAGCTTAAGCAAAAGGGTCGGTGATTTGTTTCTGTGGAAGCGACGGGCTAGGTTACGAACATAAATGAAGTTATCATGTATACTATGACCTGGGATGAATGCGCTTTGACTTTGCGAGATGATGCTGTTTATTCGGGGTACTAGCCGGAGAGCTAGTGCCTTTTTTTATGATTTTTGCTACCGCATGAATTAACTGATTGGCCTGAAGTCTGGTATTTTGTCTGCCCCCTCTTTCTTTGGAATGAGGATCACATTTGCCGAGTTCAGGAAGTGCATGTTCATGAGCCTTTGGTCATAAACAACTTGTATCACCGCCATGAGGTCGCGCTTAATGTCCAGCATGATTTGAAGAAGTTGGGCATGAAACCATCTGGGCCGGGTGCCTTGTCATTTGGCATCTGACACAAAGCATGGTGCACCTCGTTCTCTGAAAATAGTACTGCCAGAGAAGTTATGTCCATCGGCTGTATGCTTATACGGCTCAGTTGATATCAATTGTTGGATTCTCCTGAGACCCATAATATCATTGAAGTGCTCAAAAACTATTTGTTCTTTTTCTTCATGATGTACTGCCCACCCATTTGCTTTCTGGAGCCTTTGTATGTGGTTTTTCCTTCGCCTTGCATTCACCTTGAGATGGAAAAATCTGGTTTTGGCATCACCCTCCTTGATATTGGTAATTCTTGAAGCTTGTCGCTTCCTTGTTCTCTCAATCACTGCCAACCCCATGATTCTCCTTTTGAGGTTTGTTCTCAAGGTATTCTCTTCTTGAGTCAGTTCTCTATTTTCTTGAGCAGTGTCCAGCTGCAGCACCACATCCATAGCCATGTCTAGCTTCAGCTTTGCCTCCGAAAGAATTGTTCGACTCCATTGGCTTAAGCTTTTGGCCGTGATCAATTTTTGTCCAAAATGGCGCAGCGGCTTAGTTTGTGGTTTAGAATGATTTTAAGCGCAGGCCACCACCTCTTGAAAGTCAGGTAGCTTCGTCCAAAAGATTTCGAATTTGAAGGACCGGGCCGAGGTGGGCCTGAGTTATTTGATAGTAGTAGTGGGCAGTGATCGGATAGAGATGTGACAAGGGCGTGCAAGACGTGATGGTAAAAGGCAATGTCCCATTCTACATTGCTGAAGATACGATCCAGCTTAACTAGAGTTGGTATGTGTCTCTCATTGCTCCATGTATACTTTCTGTTCTGTAAATGTATTTCTTTCAGTTCAAAGTGATTTAGAGCGGCTCGGAAATGCCTCATTGTGAGAGGTTTAGATTGGAGTTGTTTTTGTTGGAGGCTCTTTATATCTGATTAAAGTCTCTAAGGATCAACCACTTTTCTCCCCCGGGCGGCTTGAGGCACCTAATGTGTCTGAGGAATGCGTTCTTCTCATTGTTTCTAGTTGGGCCGTAAACTGTTGTTAGTTGAAAAGTTGTGCCACACAACTTGATGGTGATTTGAGCTGACACCGAGTAGCGACCTACTCTGATATCTTGGGCGTCAATGAAGTTGTCGTTCCAGAGAAGAATAATTCCCCCTCTTGTACATCTGGATGGTTTGTAGGCAAATTTGTTTAGCTTCTAGCCCCCCAGGTATGATTCCAGCGTTGCATCTATGTTTCTCAATTTTGTTTCTTGCAAGCATGCCATATGATAGGTTGTTGCTAAAATAGTCTCGTGCACCCTGGCGCATCTTGCTGTGGAATTCAATACTCGGACGTTCCAACATATTGCATTGAAGTTTTTTACGCCATAAACAAACGAGGAGTCTCTCTAACAGCCATCTTGGCCAGTATTTGATGCGACTTTGTAGCGGCTGTTGACCCAAAAGAGCAGCACACACACAGTCAACCATTATGTGAAGATGACAAACACACATGATACTGATAGAGCTGATACAAAAGGATCCCAGGTACATAGATGCGCTGCACACAAAATGGGGCAATAGCGCGCACACATTCATCAACCTTACTTGCTTTAATAACATAATTGAAACAAAAGATCTTCTGGTTCGTCTAGCAGCCATGAACTAGGGGTCCAAGCCTGGGGCTTCTTCCTGGGTGTCCAGCACTCCTGGTCCAGCAACCTGCAACAGTGCCGCAGCAAGCTGTGTCGCAATTCGCTCAAGGTCGAAGATGGCAGTGAGTGCTGCTATGATGCGCGCTGGAAGGGGTCCCTGGAACATGGCTATGTAGTCAGTCAGGGCCTGCTGGAGGCTGGCTTCTTCATTGTCTGTGACAAGGCCGAGGCATTTGCATAGTGTTGTGATGTTTTCTCTGGGTGTAAGAGTGTAGATCCGAGAGTTTTTCGTGTCCGTGATAAATCTGTGGTTCGGAGGTGGTCAATACCTTCGGATCCGGTCGCCGGAGTCGTGGAAGACGATCAGGCCATCTGCCCTTTGTCGGTGCGGTACTCTGCGCTAGAGCAGCGTCGGTCGGTGAAGAGGGCAGTGGTGTAGAAGTCACGGCGACGCCGTCGATTTCCCGGTGACGGCGGTCGTCGTGGCGGTGGTGCTTCCCGTCGGCACAGCGCCCCCTCACAGATCGGGTTTAGGGATGTCGGTGGGGTGCGGCGGTACGGACGAACTTAGGTCATGAGTTCCGACCGGCCCCCCACCTCTATTTATTGTGACGCTGGCGACAGGGGCCCACCAGCCATAATGGGCTGGGCGCCCCCGATCAGGGCGCGATTAGGTCAAAGGCCCATTAAGGCCGTTGGGCCAAAATAGGTAGAGATCAATTCCTAACATTCTCCCCCTTGATCTCACTTTTTACTTTTATCTTTATTACTTTTTAACTTCACTCATTCCATTACAGATTAATGCATAGAACTGTCTCATCGTCACGATCAATCGCCGATAGACTTAACAGCTACAATACATTTTTCTGTTCTGAAATAGTTACTATATATTTTGGGCCATCTTTTTGTTCAGGAATCACAGGCTTTCTCTTAAACCCATGCTGACAACGTGCTCAATAAATACTTTGAGTGGTAAGCCTTTAGTAAGCGGATCCGCTAGCATCTTTGCGGTGCTTATATGCTCAAGACTTATGATTTGATCTCGAACTTTATCTTTCACAACATAGTACTTTATGTCAATGTGTTTGGCAGCACCACTTGACTTATTGTTGTGTGCATACGTTACTGCGGGTTTGTTATCGCAGTACAATTTAAGTGGTCTATAGATGTCGTCAACCACTTTTAAACCGGGTATGAACTTCTTAAGCCAGTTCACCTGCCCCGTAGCCTCATAACATGCCACAAACTCGGCATATATTGTGGACGATGTAGTGACGGTTTGCTTTGAGCTTTTCCACGAAATAGCTCCTCCAGCGAGAGTAAACACATATCCGGATGTAGACTTTCTATCATCTCTCGCATAATCAGAATCTGTATACCCCACTATATGGAGTGAATCTGATTTTCTGTATGTCATCATGAGGCCTTTTGTTCCTTGCAAATAACGCAAGATTTTCTTTACCAATTTTCAATGCTCTATTCCAGGATTGCTCTGGAATCTGCCAAGTAACCCGGTAACAAATGCTAAGTCAGGGCGTGTACATACTTGAGCATACTGTAAGCTTCCGACAGCTGAAGCATATGGAACCGCTTTCATTTGACCGATCTCATATTGGTTCCTGGAGCATTGAAAATCCCCATATCTATCGCCCTTGACTATAGGTGCAGGTGATGGACTACATTTATGCATACCATATTTTTTTAATACTTTCTCTATGTATGCCTTTTGTGACAGTCCCAATACCCATTTGTTTCTATCTCGGTGAATTTCGATTCCTAGAACGAAAGAAGCTTCACCAAGATCTTTCATATCAAAATTAGAGGACAAAACCTTCTTCGTCTCCGGTAGCAGACTGACGTCACTACTAGCTAGTAGGATATCATCTACATACAGGATTAGGAAGATAAACTTTCCCTCTTTAAACTTTGAATAAACACAGTTGTCATCTATATTTTCTTTAAACCCAAATTTCTTTATGGTGCTATCAAACTTCAAGTATCATTGTCTTGAAACTTGCTTTAAGCTGTAAATCGATTTCTTTAGACGGCATCCCAGTTTTTCATTTTCTTCTATGACAAAACCTTTCTGTTGTGCTATGTAAACATTTTCCTCCAAATCCCCATTCAAGAATGCTGTCTTTACATCCATCTGATGTAACTCTAAATCATAATGAGCCACTAGTGCCATTATGATTCTGAAGGAATCTTTACATGAGACCGGAGAAAAGGTCTCATTGTAATCAATCCCTTCTCTTTGAGTAAAGCCTTTTGCCACGAGTCGTGCTTTATATCTTTCTACATTCCTTTAGGAGTCGAGTTTTGTCTTGTAGACCCATTTACAGCCTACTGTTTTGGCTCCTTTAGGAATTACTTCCAAGTCCCAGACTTTATTATCCTTCATGGACTTCATTTCTTCTTCCATGGCCTCAAACCATTTTGAAGAGTTTTCATTTCTCATAGCTTCTTCAAATAAGGTGGGATCATCCTCCATTTGAAATTCTTCTGTCTGATAAACATCATAGTCATCAGGAATAGCTGATCTTCTTACTCTTTGAGACCTTCTCGGGGCCTCTTCATTCTGTACATTTTTTGTTTGAGGCTGTTGTTGCTCCCCCTCATCTGTGGCAATGGGTTCTATTGTATCCTAAGGAACAGGTTCCTCATTCTCATTCATTGTTGCCACAGGAGGAACAATAACAGGTGCTTGCACTACAGTATCTCGCACTGTCGGTGCAGCGACAGTAGGTAGTGTAAAGAATGGCTCTTGAATCATCGGAGTGGGCGCATACGCCCGCTTCTCTTCAAGATCAATCTCTCGAGCTACCATGCTCCCCCTCATCATCTTATCCTTTAAGAAGACAGCGTGTCTCATTTCTACAAACTTTGTATGTCTGTCTGGACAGTAGAAACGATAACCTATTGACTTTTCTGGGTAACCAATAAAATAGCAACTTACTGTTTTGGGATCAAGCTTCCCAATGTTTGGGTTAAATACTTTAGCCTCAGCTGGGCTCCCCCACACTCGTAGGTGGTTTAACAAGGGAACTCTATCTGTCCACAACTCATACGGTGTTTTCGGCACCGATTTACTGGGTACTCTGTTGAGAATATGAATGGCGGTTTTTAACGCCTCCATCCACAAGCTCAATGGCAGTGTAGAATAGCTCATCATACTTCGCACCATATCCATCAAGGTACGGTTGCGTCTTTCAGCTACTCCATTTTGCTCAGGTTCGTCCGGTGTAGAATACTGGGCTACTATTCTATTTTCCTATAGAAACCTTGCAAAAGGTCCAGGAACTTGTCCATACGGGGTATGTCGACAGTAGTACTCTCCCCCACCATCAGATCAGACTATCTTTATCTTTAAATCGTGTTAGTTTTCAACTTCAGCCTTAAATATCTTAAATTTATCCAAGGCTTCATTTCTTTCTTTGATTGGATAAATATATCTATATCGAGAGTAATCATCCGTAAATGTTATGAACGAGTCATAACCATCTATACTCTTCACAGAAAAGAGACCACAAATATCCGTGTGAATAATTTGTAGAACTCCTGTGCTTCTTTTTGCATCTTTCTTAATTTTCTTTACATATTTTTCTTTAATGCAATCTCGACATTGTTCTAAGTCTGAGAACTCTAGTGGAGGAAGAATATCATTCTTAACTAGTCTTTCTATTCTCCCCCTCGAAATATGGCCTAAACGACAGTGCCATAATTTCGACGAATCATCTAGAGTTCTTTTTCGTTTTCTATTTTCATTCATGGACGAGGATTCATTTATCTCGCACGCAACGTTATCATTATCGCATACGACATTCACATCATCACGTAGTGATAGCAAATAAAGCTTACTTTGTAAGATGGCAAGACTAACACATTCTTTATTAAAATTTATTTCACACTTGCCATTTCCAAAATGACAATCATAACCATCATTATCCAAACATGAAACACTAATCAAATTCCTCTGTAGAGAGGGTACATAAAGAACATCTCTAAGTATAAGAATGAAGCCATTTGCTAGCTCTAATGAAAGATCGCCAACGGCTTCAACTTCAGCTTGGACTCCATTTGCAACTTTAATGCATCTTTCTCTTCTTTGCGTAGTCCTCGTCGAACGAAATCTCTGCAATGAATTAGCAACATGAACAATTGCTCCAGAGTCAATCCACCAAGTAGATTTCGAATATTGCACATATAGAGATTCATTTATAAAGGTAATAATGTTTTCACCTTTCTTTGCCATGATCATCTTTAAATATGAGGGACAATCTTTCTTGTAGTGTCCCGTCTTCTTGCAGTGAAGGCACTGATCTTTGTCCACTGCAAATTTATTCTGTTGAGGCTGATGGATAGGGGCTTTTCCCTTGTTCTTTAAGGAGTAGCTGTTGAAGTTCTTTCTTTTGTTATCTTTCACATAGTTGATAGAACCACCATGTGAAGCTTTAATTCTATCCTCCTCTTGCACACACATTGCTATGCACTTTTCCAAGTCCCAAGACTCGGGTTGCATATTGTAGTTGACAATAAACGTGTCAAACTCTTTTGGCAAAGAAGTAAAAATCAGATGGATAAGGAGTGCATCCTTGAGACCCAGATCCATTGGTTTGAGCTTCGATGCTATGTTGCTCATTCTCAGTATGTGCTATCTAATGCCACCGTTACCACCAGAGTACCTTTCATTCAAAAGTTGTTTAATAACTTGTGTGGCGTATGTCTTTGAAGAGCCAGTAAACTGACTCTTTATTCTTTCAAGGTACTCTGTGACGGTGTCACACTCCGCGATTGAACCCACAATTGCAGGCTCAATCGTGTTCTTTATCACAGCCATACATTTCTTGTTGGCTGTGGTCCATTTCCTATGCTCAAGGTCATAGGACATCTTTAAGTGAGCAAAATCCCTCTGTCTATTCTGCCAAGCAGCATCAGTCTCATTTTCTTTCCTCACTGGCTCCTCAGGCTCAGTGGGACATGCTGTGGTCAGGACCCAGTCCACCTCATCCAAGATAAACTCTAGGTCTATCTTTTTCTTCCACTCTCCATAGTTGTCACCTTTGAGAGTGGATATCTCTTTGATACAACTCATTAAGTTGTATCCGCCTTCGATAAACCAAATAAAGTGAGAACATAAAAAACAGTAAAATTATATGTCTTATTTTCAACGTTGGTAAAAAATATGACACACAATTTTATATTATACATTAAATCTACATCACCGTTGGGCAGAAATAGAAATAATGCATAAAATGTCAATTACAAAAATTATAATACTATTATTATCAACGTTGATCAGAAAATAACAATATCATAATTATCTGAAATTTATTACTATTTTTCCAAAATTAAATTCTCCCGTTGGTACGAATTTAATAATGAAAATAATTTCTTAAAGTACGCAGCGGAAAACAAAATTTCTTTAATTTTCAGAAGCATTTACTTTATTTTTCTGTTCTGTCAAAATTATCCCGTTGGTTCAAATTTTAACAGATTTAATTAGGTAAAAAAATTACCTAATTAATCAATTAAAAATGCCTCTGAAAAGGAAAATAGAAAAACTTTTCTTTTGGTCCGAAAGTGAAAATCCGGCCTGGTCCATTGGCCTTTTGCAATTCATGCAAGCCAACCTGGGCTTGGGCCGAAAATTCACTCTCCCTCTTGGGCCAAATTTGGCCCGTTTAGCCGTCGTGCGATCTGAACCGTTGGATCGAGATCTGACGGATGCGCTCTTTTTTCGGAGGGTATAAAAGGGGTGGGGTTCTCTCCCAACCCTAATCCTAATTTATTTCTCCTCTTTCCAGCCGTCTCTTTCGCGAGTACTGGTGGCGAGCGCGTCGCGCGGAAAAAAGGAAAAACGCGTCGCCCGCGCGTCGTGGCAACGGCCGCGCTCTCGCGCGCGTCGCCCGAGGCGCCATG
>BCLF01000038.1:59337-78238 GCA_001602275.1 Zoysia japonica
CCCTGCTGCTGCACCCACCGCCGTGCGCGTCGCGCCATGCCGCTGCCGAGCACGCCACCGCGCCGCCGCCGTCGCCCAAACCCTAGCTCACGCCGTCGCCCAATCTTTCTGCTCGCCACTAGCGGGTCGCGGCATCGCGCGGAAGGATAAGCCCGCAGGCCGCTCTGCCTCTGAGCTGGGGCTTGTTACCCGCTCCTTTGGTGGGCCAAATCCAGGGTGGGCCGGCTCCGCCACTGTTGTGGAGTGTCACCAGATGAGCCGGGGCGGCAATTGAACACACTGCGAGCTCAATCAGAGTGCTCGTGGACGCTGTTCAGCATCCTTCCCCTGCGGTCTTGGGCGTGGCCACTATCACCATCATGGCCATCACCTCTTCCCTGCTGCTGTCGGAGGTGACGAGTGGCACTCTCCTGCGGTGGGGCAGGCGAATTGGCGCAATGTCACCAGCGTCATTCGGGACGCCGTCCCGGACCCGGTACTGCCCGGAGGGAGCCGGCGGCGCTGTGGCTTGAAGTTCGTTGCTTCGATCACCCCCTGCAAGTTGTAGGAGGCTGCCGAGCAGTCCTCGATGACCTCCAAATGGAGGTAAACCTCGTACTTGAGGCCTTGCTGCCAGCGGTCGGGTGGCACTTCTGAGACTTCTGTCTGATGTAGTTAAAGACAATTTGGGACTCCTTTTCTTCTCTTTTTTTTCCTGCTGTTTCTCAAACATGGGATTCCTGTCTGATGTAGTTAAAGACAATAATACAAGCGCAAAAAAAACTTTCAAGGTGAAATACTTCACCCTCACCCAGGGCGGCCCTGAAAATTTAGTGGCCCAGTGGATGAAAATAAAGGCCCCATTGATAAAAAAATTGATATCTTTTGAGTTATAAATGATTTATTTATTATGAAAATTCATTAAAAATGACACATTAATCATCATGAAAACATTATGTGATTCATTCATCTCCTCCATATGCTTCTTTGTTTTTCTTTTCTCACTTCCGGATGATACTCCCTCCATCCCTTTTTTACGTGCCATCCTGGTGTGGGCAAAGCAATTAAGAAAAGGAAAAATATGATATGTACTGAAAATAAAGGAAAGAGATCTATAGATGAATGTATTAAGAATAGAGATAAGTGTATTTAGAAGCGAGAGTAGCAAGAAAATGATAAAAATTTGTGAACTTAGGATGATAGGTAACTGGAGACAGAGAGTACTTTACATCTTAAAAAATTGAAGAGATCGAATGCATCCTATCAATACAAACAATACTATCCTCTCCGTTCACAATTATAATTCATTGTAGCATTTAAATTTAGTTCCCAAATATATTTTCACTTTTCAATATATATTTCTCTTTTTTCAACACATTTTCTTTCTTCTTAATAAATTTTTATCTCTCTCTCTTTCCTCTTTGTTTTGTTTGCATCATACTTTTTCAGTTATCTTTAATTCTTATGCCTAGGCTAGAATGACTTGTACTAGTATTTGTGCCCTAGTATTTGTGAACGGAGTGAGTAGTATTATTGTACTAGTGGCGGAATTTCTTCACAAGACCTTGACTTGCCCTGGTGGAGTCCCGTCGAAACAGATGGCCGCTCAGGCTTCCTTGTGAAGTAGAATCCTACGCTGGTGAATCCTAAGTGAAGCGCGTCCAGGTCCACGTGAGCATGGCAGGCGTCGCGGCCTGCCTCAGGTCTACGCCTCACGGTGCAGCGCACTGCCAGCGATCATCTCCTCCACATATGTTAAAAATAGACCACCCTTTTAGGCTCCCTTCGGTTTGATATGAATGGAGGGGAATTGGAGGAAACTAGAAAGATGGCGCGGCATTTGCCGCGATTCATCATCCTCATTACCATGCAGTTAGACACTGCCAAATCACCAAATATAGGGATCAATTTATTTCAGTGTATAGAGTGTATAATATGTTTCAGAGTACCATTCCAAATTTCAAGTATTTTTAAATTAAAAATACATTAACAAAGCATGAAAAATTAGTTAAACAAGTTAAATTTTTTGTCTGGTACAACTAATTTAGTTGCACACATTCTCAAAAATTAAACTATGTTCTTCAAAAAGAAATCAAAATTTGAACATTGAACCATTGTAATTTAAGTAGCAAGGATGTTGAAACTTTGAATTTGAATGCCCTTGTTTGATCCCTTTGTGCTAAAATATCCAAAGGTGAGGAAATTTGACAAAATAAATTCATGATCAATAGTTCATCTAAACACATCTATAATCAACTCACTGTTGTTTCAGCAAGTTCAGAGTAAGGTGTTCTGTACTTTGCATATCAATGAGCACACGTCTCAAAGAAGTTTGCGTTTTGAATATTTACTGAATGATATGGAGGTTCAAGTCTCCTATTTGCATTTGGGAGCAAGAATACAGATGAGATAATCACCTTCCTGGGGCAATATGGTGAGACATGCTCTTATATCAGTACCTACTTTGGCACAAATATATTCCCTCCCCAACCAATCATGACTGTGTTTACCCAGCTAGGGCAGAAACAACAAATGTAGACCTGAGGGCTTCATTGCCATGAATTGTGTCTAATATTAACAAAACAAACTTTGATTGAATAGTCCGTGCACATTTGAGGCCAGCGTGGAAGGCCATGTATTTTGCTTGACTTATTAGAGAAATTATGTGACTATATCATCAATCCAGTCCTCTGATAAACAATCATCATAAGCTCACATCACCAATTTTTCTACAACAGGATCAAAAGTAAATAAACCATAATCAGGTAATATGATTATGAATGTAATTGCTTCACATATTTCAAAAGTCAAAGTAGATTGCATTCAGAAAATAGGAACCCATTGAAAAATTTACATTCCACCTTCAATTGACTGTACCGAACCTTGAGCTCACATTCATTATCTACGCACCACAGGAGAAGGTTTCATTAGAGGTATAAAGGCATGCATCAATCATGCGCTTTGTGCTATTGATAATCTATCTCAATAACTTAGCCTGCAAACAAAACTGAACTATCTGATTCTTTGTTGAAATTTACACCTGCATTGTAAACCTGTACCCATATTGCAGTACGTCTAAATATGAAATTCAGGAGAGCCTCTGTAAGAGCACAATATCTACATGCTAAAATTACTTTTTTCCTACCTTTTTTGAGATTTTTTTATATCCTTTTTACTACCAGCTGAGCAATCCATAATCTTTTTTTTTATCTGCGTTGCTTGAAAGAAATACATACCTCCACATTTCACCTGTGATGGCTTGTTGGGAACCGAAATGCAAATAATTACTGCAGTGCGAATGCCTTAATTATATTCCAATGTGTGGAACTAAATGAATTGATGTTTTTCTAAAAGCGACATGAGCTATTACTAAGCTGTAAGCAAGAATAGGAATGACGGTGACAGTGAGCTCACAAGGACATGTATAGCAGCAAGGCGGTGCAGGGGTTGTTGATGATGGGCTTCAGCACCATGGACGTCAGACAATTAGTTTCAGCCCACTTTGGATGAACGGACTCTAGCAGCAGGGTGGTGGACAGATGACTTCTTTTGGGAAGGAAACAACATCCCTGCCTGCTGGGGATGTCCACAACGGCGTGTGCAGCAGGTGTCGACTTCAGCGGCAGCAGTGCTGAGGGGATGGCGGCAGCATCACCGTGCGGAGGCACAAATGTGGCCAGGATCATCGGCGATAGGCAGGGCATCGGTCCGCGGGAGTCGACTCCAGCAACAGCAGAGGGTGGCGGAGCGGACCCCAGCAGCGTTACCCGGCAGCGGCGCAGCGGTGGGCAGGGTGGCAGCAGACGGTGGCATCGGTCCGCGACGCGGGTGCCAGCTGCGGCCGTTGGGGGCGGCAGCACTGAGAGCCAGAGAGAGAGGTTCTGGAGGTTGACTCATTGGTTAAATGGATTGACAATTCAGATCAAACATATCATCCATCCAACGGTCAAGACTTATTTTGATGACGTGGAACGATAGCAATGCGTGAAACCGCGCTGCTTTAGATAGTAAAAGATTTATTTCGTTTGTTTGGGTAACTCAAATCTCGTGGGAAATTCGGCCTATCCCCGGGGGAAAATGTGACCCGTGGACAACTTTTCCTAGCAAACCCAAAGGTCATTTTGGATGTGCGCTGGGCTGAAAAAACTCGGACCAGCCCACCCTCTTCCCCTCATTTCCACGGGGGAGAAAAAAAACACCTCCCTGCTCGATGTTCTTTTCCCCATCTGTCCCCAATCTCTCTCTCGCGGTGGCGTGCGGCCTCCGCCTGCTTTGCAAATCGCCGCCGCCGGGAGCCTCTTAGCTGCGGCGCCGTCCCCCCTCCCCTTCCCTCTCCGTCCGCAGATCCAGTGTGTGGAGGAGCCTTCCAAATCATATACATTATGACCAAGTACGTCGGCTAAACACGAGATGTATGTTGACACATGTCAACCTTACGGCACGTCAAGTGTCAAAGGCCATTTCGAACTGCCAACTAAAGATACTCGATCATATTGCATATAATTTCGGTATTCTCCGATATGCATTTCAATGCTCAAGATCAATATGCATATCGCTAAGCCACGTGTATAACCAGCGTCATCACAAGACATATGTAGAGAGCCAATTTTAGAGTTTTATAGCAGGTTGTTTGCCTTACGTATTTACCACAAAAGGAAGGTTTTATACTCAACTAAGTTTCCTAATCAGCAACATGAACAAGAGCGTAGCTAGATAAAGTATGTAGCTCTTGCTCAAAAGAACAACGCAGCAGAAAACCAACCAAAAATCCTAAGTGCTCAGCCCCTAAGCACCATCTACTCCGATCCATCACGTATCCGGGAGGACAGAAGTACCCAAACTCGAGCTCGTCCTCACCTGCAAAACTCAACAAGCAGCATCTTGAGTAGAAGGTACTCAGTAAGACTTACACCACTAAGTCTATTCAAGGAGTATGCACTTTAGCTTTGGACAGGAATAAGCTATAGGATAATATTTTGCATAAAAGCATTAGCTTTGTATAGTAAATGAATTGTAAACTTTAATATAAGTGAAACTATAAGGGCGACGCTACCATACCAACAACAAAGAATGAGTAACGGTTCATAAGCTCACATATCACAATATCCTTCAAACTACAACTAGAGAATCGTACCATGATGCTGCTGCTGTACCAAGGCTTGGTCATAACCGAGACCGCGGCAATTCGAGTTGTTTTTACACCTTGCAAGGGAGTACATTTTTACCCACACGCCACACGACCACCGGCCATACAACTCGTCGGAAGTAGGTAGTGATTCGGTGTGACAACCCATTCTAGATACGCTCTGACTATTTACAGAGGTGTTTGATCAAGACGAGTTGGTCGCACTAGGCCCTCACAGGGGTCATCCTTAGTACCTCCTACACCCTCAAACTCGCAAGCCAAATGATCGCAGCTAGATAAGGAAGAAGGCTTACCTATCTATTATTTTAGCATGTGGATGTACGAAAAAAAGAACACTTCATCAGCCAATTCCCCCTAAACCACACCATAACCAACATTCATCTTTTAATGAGCATGGTCAATTCTTCCTAATTAAACCTCTATATCGCGCGAACAATGGTGACCTTCCATTGTTCGACTTCTACCGTTTAAATTAAAGCCACACTAAGCAATACCATAAAACCAACTTCTAGACCTACCCAACTCCTCACAAAGTAGGGTGATAACAAATAGCATGGAAGGTAATGCAACAATTAGGATAGCAGATACCTTACCTAATGCCCGACTAATGCAATCATATTATTTAACTGAACACAACCATTTAAGACATATCCACAAAGGATTAAGATATGCAGGATGCTTGCCTTGAGTTGCAAGTTCTTTACTCTCAAACGCTTTCTCTGCTGCACCCTCCGAACCACCAATGTCACTCTCCGGTAGCTCACCTTTTAAACAGCAGAAGATGCACCAAATGAATGACATGACAATGATATGAAATGAGGTGCAAATGCCATAAAAATTTGTAGACGTAAAGTTCATTGAGTCATGATTGCAATGCAAAAGGAATGACTTGATTTGAGCAAGATTTGATCAGAAATGAGCAAAACAGTGTAGCTAGTCAAGAAATAGTGATTATGACTTTTAATTACTATTAAATTAGAAACTAATTATTCTGCTATGGTTTTGGGCAGGACGATATTTTTAGTGTGTAGATAACAGAGAGACGAATCCAATGAAATAAATTTCACAACAAATAGAGGTCGGATGATTTTTTTTATAAATTTTACAATGTGGTAAGGTCGGGCTGAACCAGAGGGGTCGGACAGGGGGTCGGGAAAGAGGTCGGGAAAGGTCGAGAAGAGGTCGGGAAGGGTCGGACAGGGGTCGGTAAGGGTCAAAAAGGGGTCAAAAAGGGTTAAAAAGGTCGGAAAAGGGTCGGGAAGGGGTCGAAAAGGGGGAGGATGATCACTTTAGGGATGAAAGTTGAGGTTCAGAATCTAAATAGAGATATGAGAAGCGTAATACCTCCTAAAAACTTCATTTTAGTTGCTCAAAGTGGCATGCAACAAGTTTGATGAAAGAATCATCTACAATGATGAAATCTAGCCATGGATGAATCTTGGGCTCACACATAAAGAACCAAATGACCAAGAGAAAGAGAATGAAGATGAGGAAAAGCTTCACCTCGGCGCTCAAAAGCTTGCAGAGAAGCTTGAGGAAGAGGAAAAGCTTTGGATGAACTCTTTAAGGTTGAGATTGTCAATGGCGGAGCTCACCTGAGTTGAGGAAGATGAGTGGTTTCACGACGTCTTCGACGCCGATTCAGCTTGAAAAGGACTTGAGAAAATCGTAAGAGAGATCAGGGAAGCCTTCTCTTTGACTCTCGGCGATGAGGACGATAAAAATCGCCTCAGCTCTTGCTACCACAGTGGAGAGGAAAACAATGACGGAATAGAGAGAAGAGGGTGAAATTTGATGGCTTTAAGGCTTGCTTAGACGGGAAACTCGACGGGAATGAAGGTGGGGACCATGGGGCAGCGAGCGTAGGTTCGAACAGAACAAACGGCATGCAACACGGGGCAAGGAATGGGTGCCACGATGCAAAACACGCGGCATCATTTTTCTGCAGGCTGTCGGGAGATTGAAGGAGATAGAGGAGAGGCTGACAGGTGGGGTCACGATAATTTTTTTTAATTTTCTAGGACCGGACTTTGTGTCCTCTTTGATCCTCAATTCGACTTGGTTTCTGGACATAAATTTTTTTTTGATTATTCTGATGATAGATAAAAAGAAGATGAATCTATTACCACTAGAATCACCGTCAACGAAGATATAGAATTCAAATAAAAATTTATCTAAGTTAACAGATTTCAAGAATTGAACGAATTTTTTAGCATCAAAATAACACCTAAAAATTGAGTAAAAATCGTACAAATTCAAGAGATCCAAAGTAATCATGTCAAAATTTTGATTTGATCAAGTGGTATTCAAGATTTTAAAAGTTGCTTCACAGTAAAATTTTAAATTTATTCAAATTTTAAATTTTGAATTTGAAATACCATAATTATGCAATGCTTATGCTAAATGATGCTTATAATAATGACTTAAATGTTACACAGTGCCATCCCCATCCGTCCCGGCTCGGATTGCTCGCTGGCCTGTACAACAGGAAGACGAGGAAGAAGGTCAAGGACGACGCGAGCGTGGTGTCCAACCGCTAGGGCCAGCATGGCGGCCGGCAGTATCACCGCCGCAGCCAGCACCGGATGCACCCCACGGCCCTTCCCCTGGTACAACTTCTTCCCTCTCACTCGCACGTGCTTAGCTCAGCAGCAGGAGAGTCAAGTGCACACCAGCTGCTCAATGGAAAGCCAATGGGACAGGGGAGGAGGGGTAGACGGCGAGTTGTGGCGTCGGCTAAGACGTTGCGTAGCTGCGTGGATTTAATCCCCTTCATTCCATCCCAATCTCTTCCAGTCCTGCCGCAAGCCGAACAGGCCTTTATTGGGCTGAGGTAGTCTTTTTTTGTGTTTCTGTAATTTCTTTTTTTAATTCTTGTCCATGGCTGAGGTGGGCCGTTTCTTGTGTTTTTATCTTTTCTCTTTTTAATTCCTGCCGCGCCTTTTTTGTTAGCTTTTTTTTTTCTAGTTTCTGCCAGCGTTGTTGGGCCTTCCCCTCTAGCTGACTTGGTCCATTTTATAAAAAGAAAGTTATTTTTATTTTTTACACAGCCGATTCTTATTCCGTCTTTTGCATGGATGCACGGTGGTAGGAGAGAAGCTTTTTTTTTTGTATGAATATGTTTTTTATTTAATCTTAATATACAATATTTCACCATCGTTTCAAAATAGCTTCACTATCATTACATTTATTCGGTACATGTATTCTTATTGTTCTACCACTTTTGTACCATGGTTCTAACTGTCTATTGTTTTTGTTTTGACTATATATTAGCATTATTCTAACCATATATTTTATTATTTTAAATGTTTCTTGTATTTGTTCCATTGATATTATCTTGTTCAAACGCATATCTGTGATTTTTTAAAGAGATCATATATGCATGCATTTTTATAAAAAAAAATATACATGCATTCAATCCTTTTTAAACAAACATGTATACTTTTTCTTTTATATTTCTCCTTTCTTTTCCTTTCTTCTAATATTTTTCTTTTCAGTTTTCTTTTTTTTTACTGCACTCAAAAATACACTACTAGAGCAATATACTTTTTACTGTTGAAACATTTTATTTGGAACAATTGATTTTTATTACTAGAACAATTAGTTTTACTAGGGGAACAATTAACCTTTTATTACTAAGAATATTTTGTTTTCAACGTTGGAGAAATTAAAGTTTATTATCAAAACATTCCTTTCATAAGATGAAACATTAAAAAAAAGTATATATTTCATATATTTTATTATCAAAACATTCCTCTCATTATTTTGCATTAATTCTCAGGAATTCGATAGTTTAAACAGATTCAAAAATAAGTTACAGTTTATTAGAAAATTTTATTCAAAGTTTAGAATAACAAAAACTCGTCTGATGTTTAGTCTCGGCCCATTTATATTTAGGTACGGCTCACTCGTAGGGGGTTCGGAGACAATTCATGCCAGCCCAGCAACGAATCACTATAAGGAAGCGAGCAAATTAAGAAAAATGCCCAAAACCAATAAAATTGAGAGAATTCTTTATTTAGTCTTAAAAAAATCACCTCTTCCTTCTTGGTCTTTTTTTTGAACTTCTCTATCCAGACAAAATTTCATTTTTCATTTGTTTCTTGGCTCTTTCGTTAATTTAGACCACTAACTAGAAAATTTGCGTGGCTTTGCCACACATCCATTATTATTTCTGTTGTGTCACTTATATATATAGTTACCTATATTTTTGAAAATATAACATCTCAAGAGGTAAAATTGATGAATATATAAATGCTACTTTTGTGTGACAATGGTACATGTATTTTTAGCACGAAATGCCCAAACAATTGCTTCAAAGCTGTCGTGCTCCATCCTACGAAGCAGCTTCATTAGAACGGGCCACAATTGGTCGTTCATTTTCCCAAGCCCCAGCATCCACCTTTGTAAGCTCTTGTGTGACATAAGGCAGACAGCTGGAGGTATATTGTTTTGCAGCTTCAATATAATCGCCCAACCTGCAGATGATATTCATAAAGATACTTAATAAGATGAAGTTACAATATTGCATGGACAATGAAAAAAGCTATTTTTGAAAATTTTGATTTCCAAATAGCTTATCTCCGATCTGATAAAACAGACAAAAAGTACAGTTAATGATAAAGTAAAAAAGATGTCACATTTGAGGCCATTCTCAATGCAATTTGCCATACAGATTACAAAAAGGAAGGTAAAAGAAATTTAACTAACACTTGCTCAGTGATCATGAAAATAATAATGTGAGACTTTTTTTGGACTCCATCAATTTCACTAATCCAAAAAATTCTATCTTGACTTTCCATGCATCAAAGCGAAAAAATAATATTCTAGATTAATAATGTGTAGCTGCTACCTATCCTATGAAGCAGTTACAACCGAGGTAGAAACAAGCCTAAGATATTCCAGATTAATATCTGATTACCTTTTACTGCATAACACATCAAATGGAATGACTTTTGTGCTTGGTAGCTAGAGCAATCCATATTCACAAAATCAAGCTTTATCTCTATGCAATTTCCATGGATAAAATATAAATATGTTAGTGACATTTATTAATTAACATGAGGGGAAAATACTTTTGAATGTGTACAAAAATATAGAGTTTGGAATAACAGTAGCTCAGTGATTAAAATAGAATATACTCTCTTCGTTCCTAAATTATTGACAGTGTTGATTTCAGACATCAACTTTAGCTACTCGTCTTATTCAAAAAATTAATTCAAATGTCTAAAATTATAATTCATAGTTCTAACTACTTCGGTGATAAAGCAAATTATAACAAAATATATAATATTTATCATTATTTTTTGAATAAAACGAATGATAAAGTTAATGTCTGAAGTTAATGGTGTCAATAATTTAAGAACGAAGGAAAGAGAAGAATGTTTTTTTGGAAGGCTATCGAGATTGTAAACAGGAATCAGATTTCTCACAGTGGAACGGAGGGAGTAGAAGAATGTTTGTATTTGTGATGGCTATGGAGATTGTAAACATGGAATCAGATTTCTCACAGCTCATAGGATGAAAACTCATGTTAGATCAGCACAAAAAGTTCAGGGAATTATTAAGAACTTGTAAAAGGAACTGCTACAATCGAACTCTGGCCAGCTTATCCAGAGAGAGGGGGCGAGAGAGAGAGAGAGAGGGCCGGGGCGGGGCCACCTGGCTGCTTTAGGGAGGGATGACCAAGGCAATAGTGGATTAGCTGTAGTTTCCTTTTTTTTTGTGTCCCCGCAGGAGTTTTTCTTTGAGTCGCTGGTGGGCCGAGTTTGTCTTCCGCGAAGAGGCCGGAGTATTCACGAAGCTACACGTAAAGCGGCGAAGCTGCTGATCAAAGCAGTATCCACCGTTGATCTTAGAATTAACAGATAGATTCAACCGGCCAATCACACGCGGAGAAACCGCACACGGTTTAGATAGTGTAAGATGGCACTGAGTATTAAATTAGGGATGAAATGAATATTTCACCCTTTCAAAAAAAAATGAATCATCACAAATTCAACTTGTATTTGTGACAATTTGATGGTGCATTATTTTTAAAATGAAATTGTAACATTGTTATTTTTTTAACATATATTATATTTTTATGTAAAAGCGTGATACTGTTAACTTTTTAATAAATTCAAACTGAAAATGTAGTAGTTTATTTTATGAGAGAGAGAAAATGGTAATTTGACCTCATATTTAACACTGTTAGATGTCTAACCTAATGGAAAGGTCAAGAAAAAAAATGAAGAAAGAAAAAAAACGTTGACTTTTTAGGGAAAAAAAAGAAATTTTCTCAATAAAATTCAGCCCACGCGGCAAGGGGAGGAGTGATCGGAGACGGGCTGCGAGTTGACGCACGCGAAGGGTAATGGGACCCGTGCGCGGCCGCCCGTCCGCAGGCGGCCGCGCATGCTTGTGGGCTGATTTGTTTTGAGTCCGACTGAAAATCAGAAAAGAAAAAGACTACTGGATCAGGCTTTAAACTAAGTTGTGGCACCCAGCTTGACCCAGGCTTTGTAGAGGCCCAGTGCGGATGCACCAACTGCGCCGGCCCTGGGTATCAGTTAAAAATACATTTTGAGTATAAAGCACAATATCAACATTCTTATAGAAAAACTCATTTGTCCCTTTATACATTTTGAGTATAAAGCAGATATTTACATAATTATGCAGGCATATTATTCCAATGCTTACAAATTATATTAACATTAGTGATATAAGAATTTATTAAATTTATTTCGTGATCATTTTTACATCTAACCCTCCACTTTGAAACTCATAACATTCTGATAAAAAAAGTTCGAGTTGGAATACAAAGAATGTTTGAAATGATATAAATTAGAAAATAAAATGAGTATAATTACAAATACAATAAATAAAATATTTTTTAATTAAAATATTGTTCAAAAAACAAGACCACCTGCTTTCCTTTTTTTCTATAAAGACTACATCACATCTTAGATTGCGGCTACAGAGAAAATAATGTAGTGACATAAATATGATAAAAAAATTCAATTGATGGTTAATAATTTTTCAATAGTTAGCAAGTAATCTTAATTTTTCAACAGATAATAAGAGTTTAATCTTTTACCAAAAGATAAATTTAGGATGTGTTTAAGATGGCTTTGAGGTGATCGACCAGATAGAGTCAAACATCTCGACTCAAAAATTTTATGCAGCACAATAACATTAAGGATTTGGTAGGCTTGTAGCTCATTTCGCATGGATTCTCTTTCTCAACTTCGCGAATATTTTGAATGAATGTAGACATGGATTATAGACTTATGTAACACCACTTCTTTTGCTATCTCCTATTTGGAATGTAGAAATTTTATTGGAATCGCAGTTTCTCGCAAATCATTTCAATTTGAAAAAAAACATATATTTAGGAAAAATTTCGCACATTCCAAACACAGCCAAACTCCTTCCTCACTTGTCTCAACCCTAGTCACCAGCCATGCAGAGCACCTCACTTCCCTACATTGCTCTGTACAATCCCATCGTTGTAGATGTCATTTCATGATGATTTTCTTCAATCTATGATGAAATGTGAACATCATTAATCACCAGATTTCTTGTAGTATATATCGCTCCATGCGGCCCCATCCAGTCTCACCCTAGTCCACCTCGATCCGCTCCCCACCCCTGATCCATGACACTACCCTGCCCCGTGCGTAGCCACGATCCGCTCTGTCCACGCGTAGACTGAAGATAAAACATTCCGGCAGATAGTGTGGCCACCTACGTTGTCCTATCGGTAGATCTGTCTTTGACTTTCCCCATTATAGTGGGTAGATTTTAACATTGACCAAAATTATTATAGATTGTCCATTTGAATAGATCTCGTGGACTATATTGGTCTTTTATCTCATAGGATGTAAAAGTTTTTTTATAATAATTATTTACTATAGTTTTCAATTTGTATAGTAATTTGGTTGTGTTGGAAAGTAACTCATGTTTGTTTCGGAAAGTTCTCAATATAAATTAATTGAAAAGTAATGTGTTGTTCTTGAAAATAACATAAATTAGGGAATGAGTGCTGGCTGAGATGGATTTATATTTTCTATTTTTATTATTTTCTATTTTCAAAAATTGATAGTAGAAATCAAATTCTTGGATTACCTCTTAGGAGGTAAGGCAACAATATTTGATGTACCTCAACATAGCTCTTATAATGTATACACTTAATGGCATTGTTTTCTGAAACATATTGTGCATAGAATGCAACGTGGGTATTTTTCATGATCCTCCGCATGGCCTTATCTCTTTGCATTGCCACTTAACAAAATCGGTCAATCTACCTCTCTTTGCACTGTCACTTAACCACTTTGATACGAACATATATGTTTTTGAACAACACAAAGAATACATCCAAACTGCAAAATGAAATCTAGACCCGCTCTATTTTACCTACATACTACTTGTTTAGAAATTGTCCATATGACTTCCCCACGACCTCGTACACATGCCGTGACCAGCCATTTTCTTATCCGCATGACCTCTGCAAGTCGCCAACTAAGGCATGTTTCATACAAATTATAGTGCTGCTTTTGTAAATGATTATAGCAACTTATGCTATAATCTCTACGAAACACTTAAAACCCATAAGTTATTATTTCCACAATCACTTATAACCACTTTTACATTTGTACCAACACCCAAAGCTGAAAATTTAGCTTTTTACCACTTTTCTCTTCTCCCTACTTATAATTCATACTAGATAAATTATTTTACCAAACAGTTTTAATATAAAAATAGATTATATGAATAATAAGCTTGACAAGTGTTTTCTTTGTTGATGAACAGTGATTTATAATGATTTTGCACGAAGTAATTGGAGTCACATGACCCGACAATAGGCCCTGACTTAGCCTCTGAAAGTAGTGCTGATATCAGACCAAACAAAAAATGTTGTATTCCTTTCATTCCTAAATTGTTAGTCACCGTTAACTTTTAATATCAACTCTGAATATTCATCTTATTCAAAAAAATTAATTCAAATATGTATCATCGAATACATATTTCTGCTAAGATTTAATTGTTCTGATTTAAGCATTCTTCAAGTGTCTTCATGATACATTCCAAGACCATCGATGTTGCAGTATCTTTTCGATGCAGCGGCAAATTTTGCACTATATTTGGTTCAACTGTTAGTGCAAACTTGCACGAAACAATGTTAACAATTAAAAACTGAAGGGAGCATATTGCAAGCTTACGCGCATGAAATCTCATCTAGATCTAATTAGGAAAATGATTTGTCGATAGAAGTCTTATATTTCTTATGTTAGAGAAAAAAAAGGCGTGTAGCTCAATATTTGCTTGAGGCGCAACTGGGGTATTGGAATGCACAAATTAAAATTTCACATGATAGGGAAAATGCATAACAAAAGAATTCCAGTGGAAGCTTAAACCTCAGTCCAGGGAATGTGCCTTGCAAACTCGCACCATTTCAGTGATCAAACTCAAGTCTACCATAATGCATAACTGGGATATCACATTTGAGGGCTTCGGCCTATGGCTACAAGCCTAAAACAAGTGCAGTTTGGGAGAACTAGCAAAGAAATATTACGACAAATTACGTCTGTCCTACATAGTGAAAGTAGTGGTATATGCGAAGATCGCGGCCACTTCATCATTGAAGGGCACAGGAATGACTTTCTTTGTTCATTGGTAGTGTACATCAGTTTCGCGACCTAAATGACTAGCTTCTATGTTTTTGACATCTCAGCCTAGTCGCTTCAACCATCATTGCTCCTGTGGCTCTCAGTGCCTGAAGGTTCCGAAGTGGTTGATGCTGGTGGCTGAGGATTAGCTGCAAAAGTTTGTTGAACTTGCAGAGACTGAGGCATGCCATTGACCATGCCCGGTCTCAGAGCCATTTGGCCAGAGAAATTTAACAGCTGAGCCTGCTGCTGCTGAAGTTGCTGCTCCTGCATCTGCTGTGGTGTCAGAGGTGTTCTTGGGGGAAACATAGGCACCTGTGACATGTAATTTCCTATCCCAGGAGATGCTCCAGGCGGTGCCATCTGTTTGTAGAAATAATATGAGGACATAAACAAAATGGACATGTAATTACCGAGACCTGGAAAATGGCTAACCTGAGGGTGGCTTACAGCAGTCTGCGGTTGAGCGTCTGCAATTGCAGCCAGATACAAGAGATTCTTCTGAAGCTGTGCTTGATACCTGAGAAGTTTTATTAAAGATTAAATTTGCAGTTGATCCAAGAGGTTCAAGATATTAACATTTATATATTCACATAATAAAAAACCACTATGAGTGAGAAAATTTGTTCAATGCATTTACATACTGCATTCAATATCACAAGCACAATGTAATGGAAAGTAGAACAGAAAAAACCGTTAAATATTACCACAACTCATGAGATAACATAGCACAAATGGCATGACTAATACAGTGTGAAACAATTTAGTTCTGCCGGTTGAAAGTAAAAAGAAACCACTAACTAGATATATTGCGCTTCTAATACTGTTCAAGCTGCTGAATAGATGAACGAAAGATGGTCAAAAGAGTTATGGCTGCATTTTGGATTATAATTTTATCATGCGGTATGTATTGCTATACCTATATTCCCTTCATGATTGCATATGCTGTAATTGTCCTAATGGTAATTAATCACATCACATACACCAATCAAAATAATCATCTTCTGAACAGAACAAGTAGATTTTGTGACAACTCATCAAATGTGATTTGAATATATTGTTACAACTCCAACAAGAAACATGTGAGGTCTATAATGGCCCAGGATACATATGTACGGAATTGGTTTTCAACTGCAACAGTGTATATGCCCTTCAAATATGTATCATGATTTTAGTGATGTACATGCCCTAATACTTTTCATATTAAACAAACACTCTACATTCTTACACGTGGTTGAAGTGAAGGACACTATATTCACTCAAAAAAAAACAACTAATTGATAGAATCAGTCAGTCAGGTTATCATTCTGAATTTTTGACAACAAAATATTGATCAAAGATGAACATTAACTGACTCGTATGTGTTCAATGAAGACAGAGAGCAATGTCAGATGAGATAAATAGCAAGCTTTATATCATTTTCTTGATTTTGTGTGTTTCTTCTTAGCTGATCATTTTTGGAATGTAATTTTACATATACTACCTTTGTTTCTTTTTAATGCATGAAAGGAGTTAGTGTCAATATATCAAAACAATACATTAAGTAAAAAGCAACTACAGTCATAACAAGTGGCAAGCACAAGCACGGATATGCGCTCGCCTGCCCGCCCTATGGTCTGTTATGAATAATCAGGCATGAACTTACATACAAAAATGATAAAGCGACAAAGACATCATCATGACATTCATTAATGGGCACAGGTCTCAGTATATGGTAAAAAGGCAGAACCAGTGTTATAGGTAACTGTGTGCTAAAGTTGGTAAAATAAGGTCTAGCAGCCTAACTCCTTCCCACTGTTGAGGTGATTAGGTGGAAATCTAGCCGATGGCATACATAAACCACAGCAAACTAATTAGCTCATTGCCAATACTTGAACCATATATCATTCCTTGTAGTCCAGCTGACTCAGCTCAATAAGCCCATGGCACAAACCTTTGAAAGCCACAGGCACCAAGTACAGACAATAGGCAAATATTTAACAGCCAAATATAACTATTCAATTGAGCAGCAGCAGTGTGAGAATTGTGAGGGATGGAGCGTATTGTCAGATTTTTCCGTGGTGGCCAGATCATGTGCCAAGACCCAGAGCACAAATCAAACATGGCGTTGAAAGAGAACATAAGACTTCCTCTCAACAGATATATGGCTAGACCTACAGCACAGTCTAAGTGACCCAAGGACATTCTAGTAATAACTTGAGGTGTTAACTATTGTGTTCAATGGAATCATGAGCACTAAGCTTTTCATGAATAAGCACCGACAATACACGAGGTAGTAGTGAGAAAAAAGGTATGGACCATTTGTACAATTGTGAGTTCTCAGTTGTTTATCAATTATTGTAGAATTTAATGTGTTTATAATACACGTGAACGACACAACTATATGTTATATCAGTAACAGAAAAAAACAATTACCACTTTTACAATTAACTGGTACTATGGGAAGGCACAACAAAAAGAAAGAGATGTTTATAAATACATTAAATTCATGCAAGCATAAGCCACCAAACAGAAGGCCTAATCATTCGGCTAAATGAAAGATTATATCAAACATATACCCTGCAGGAGGTTTAACTAGTTACGCACTGAGCACATTCTGCCAGCTTTCCCAGGTTCTGATGTTCCAAAATAGCCAAGATGAGTTGCTTATTCTCATCCAGATACTGCAAAAAGAAAAAGGATCAATTAGGAAAAATGAAAATTTGCTACCAAACAAAACACTGTTAATTTCATACAGAAAGTCCAATAAGCAATAATATGAACAAAATAATATTTTTAATACTATGCCAGTATGCCATACCAAATGTGGTAGTTCTGTGAGAAAAGATGAACACATCATCACGAGATATATGTGAAATGATTCTCCAAGAAGAGGTATATAATCAACTGAATGGTAAAGTTAACTAAAGCTCAGTTAGAGTCAACAGCCCATCATTTTTGGTCCATTAGTCTATAAAAAGATGGCTAATGAAGCGATTCTTTGGTGGTCAGCTGGAGCAAATTCGCTCCATGACTTCTTGGCAGGGTTGCTGATCGATTCCTAGTCTAGCTTTCAGTCGGGTCATCTATTTTTCTTTTTTGTTTCTGGCATGTAATGTTAGTTTGGTGTGTCTGTAGTGGGAGGGATCGTCCCCTCACCCCCCCCCTCCAAAAAAAAAAATTTTCCTCTTATTTTAATGAAACTAGACACAATCCTCCTGCATTTTCAAGAAAGAAAAAAGATGGCACACAACTACACAAGGCTTGGTTGCAGTAATTTGGTACTATTGAAGTACAACTATGTAAGCTATTCTTCAAGCCAATAAGAATGGTATGCATTGTCATCAGACAAATGCCAAGCAAAAAATATGTTATTCATTTTCCGCTAATGGTACATAATGCACGCTGATCATTCAGATATTAGTAACTAGAAAAAAGTCAAATACTAATTAAGAAAAAGAAGAGTAATGAACAAATTAATAAAAATAAGAGTAATGAGCAAAGATGAGAGAGTCAACAGATGAGAGGAGACTTGCTAAAATGAGCAGTTATCATTTTGAAGGGAATGGGAATCTGAAAAGTTGAATTAAGGAAGGTAACTCCCAACTAGGAGATTTCAAACCGAAAAAAAGAAGATATAATCCACAAAGATGACAAACAAATATGCCATGGCATCTTCCATCACAACATTGAATCAACAACAGGAACCTAGGGACCTAATTAATGCTTCCGAGACACAAGAACTGTTTCAAACATCAAGTGCATAGAGGTCAACGCGCATCGAAAAGCAACAGTTTGGTTCTGTTTGAAGCAATATGACATCAGATTTTTCTAAATGGAAGGATTCAAATCCCGTTATCAAATCAACAAATGTTATATTCTCCACTTTACTAGTTCTCTCTACTATACCGCGTCAGTAATACGAAAGTCACCACCAGCTTTAGACAAAGCTAGTCAAATCACACTAGCAAATGATGGGGAGATCATCTTCACTAATCCACCAATATGTCCTCCCCAACAGAAAAACTAATGCGCCAATCGAAACTCATGACTAATTAAATTGATCCAGATGCAACCCATCTGATTAAGGCCAGTAAAGGGATCCAATCCTTGACCGGGAAATGGACCACCTAGAACCGCCCCCCCC
>BCLF01000038.1:80090-120975 GCA_001602275.1 Zoysia japonica
GGCCAGCTCCGGCCAGCCCCACCGCGCAGGGCTTGGGCGCCACCTGTACGGTGCCGCCCTAACCACGCCGTGCCCACTGCTGTCGTCGAACGGGGGACGCCGTCGAGTCGCCGTCGCTCGCCACGGAACACGGACCGACGTCCTCGAGTTTACGGTGGACGCCCGAAGGACGTGGTGCCCTTCACCGGACGCCGTCGAAACCACCGTCGCTGTGACTTACATCGCTCCGACCGCCAGCTAAACCTCTCACGAACCTCACAAGCCGATCAACGGCCGTCTAGTTGCCTTCAATTCGCCGTGGAGCGTCCCATCGCCATTACTCCGCCGTGGAGACGCTTACCGCGGGTCGGTTTTTTGGGGGACGTCGCGTCGAGCTGGCCGCGCCTCGCCTACCAGCGCGTCGCGGCACCTCCCTGGCTTGCCTCATGCGAGCCAGCTGTCCGGGCATTTCCCAAATGGAATGCCCCACGCTTGACGCGCGTCCCGGTCCAGCTGCCCGCCATGCCACTCCAGTCAAGCACGCCGCCGCTCTGCCGGGTATAAGAAGTCCTCACCTCCGCGCCCGCGCTCCCCTAGCTCCGCCTCCGCCGTGCCCAGGTTTGCCCTACCCCTCTAGTGCTCTGGATTCCCCCAATTTGGCCGTCTTCCCTTCCGCCGACCGCCACCCGCCATTGCTGACGACCACCTCCTCGCCGGCGACCAAAACCCAATTCGCTGCACCCACAACACCTTCCTGACGAGGTAAACCTTCTCACGCTAGCCGCAGCGCCGGAGGAGACCTCAATCGACCCCTCCACGGGAGCCCCTGCCAGGCGGCGCGCCCTTCGCGCCGCCGGCCACCATGACGCCGTGGCCAGCTGGGCAGCGCGCGTCACGGCACTTTCGAGGTTCCAAGGGAGCCCGCACGGTGGGGGAGAGACCCCCTTCTGGGGCCCTCACTTCCCTCGCCGACGGCCGCATTCTAGCAACCCCGCGCGCCAGAGCATGCGCCCGTGCACACCGTGCGCGCCTCGAGCACGTCGGGCTCCACGTCGGTCACGTCGCCGTTCTGATTCCCCAGGCGACATCCTCACATCCACATCACCACCACCATGCTACCCACACTGTCGAGGACCCATTACACGAGTTATTGGCGTAAAGCTCACCGTGGCGCACTCGAGAACGCGCCGGACACACCAATGCGCGTCCAGTGCGCGTCCAGCATGTCCGGGACGCGTCCAGAGCGCACCAGCGCATGTCCAGGGCGCCCGGAGCGCGTTCTGCCCACTCCACTCACATATCGCCATATTCCCGGCCCAGGTCCCCGATCAATGAGCCGTGAAACACATTTCAATCAACCCCACGGGCCCCACGACCTAGAACACGTCTGTAGTTCAGTGTCCACGGTCACGGACACGGTCACGTGTCAACGTGTCCAATTGTCCACGGTCACGGACACGGTCACGTGTCAACGTGTCCACGTATCCACGGTCACGTGTCAACGTGTCCAAGTGCCCACGGTCACGGACACGGTCACGTGTCAACGTGTCCACGTGTCCACGGTCACGGACACGGTCACGTGTCCACGTGTCCACGGTCCCGTGTCAACGTGTCCACGTGTCCACGGTCACGGACACGGTCACGTGTCAACGTGTCCACATGTCCACGGTCACGGATACAGTCACGTACCCACGTGTCCACGGGAACCCCGAACTTTCACGTGTCCACGTGTCCACGGTCACGTGTCAACGTGTCCACATGTCCACGGTCACGGACATGGTCACGTACCCACGTGTCCACGGGAACCCCAAACTTTCACATGTCCACGGGAACCCCGTACTTTCACGTGTCCACGGAAACCCCGAACTTGCACGTGTCCACAGAAACCCCGAACTTTCACGTGTCCACGGGAACCCCGAACTTTCACGTGTCCACGGGAACCCCGAACTTTCACATGTCCACGGGAACCCCGAACTTTCACGGTTCCACAGGAAAATCCCCGATTCTGGGCACCTGTGTGTCCAGAGGACGTGGACACAGGCCGAACCCCATATCCACACAGACTTTTCCACAGGCCGCCACAGCACCTTGCCAGTGACTTCACCATCACATCCTAGCTTCGAACATGACCACCAACGTACCGTTGGAACTGTTACCACAAACCCTACCATCCTAGCCTATCCAAACTCCATACCTCGTTCGGTGATTGTTTCTTTTCGAAATTTCTTGGTTTTCTTTGGTAGTCTTATAGTAATTATTGTTTGTAGCTGAAGAAGAGACCGAGTACGAGGAGGAACCCGAAGAGCCCGAGTACGAAGAAGAATCTGAAGACGCCACTGAAGGCAAGTCCTAACACCCCCTTGAACCACTTTGAACCTACTTTACTGCTGCACCTATAGAAACCACATGCTTACCTATGTTTAAAATGTGTTAAACATTGTGTAGTATAGTACCCTATTCGATTCGAAGTATTTATATTTATGTCAGTAACTTGCTGTGAATATTATAAATACTACCTTGTTAGCTAGCCAGTCGAAGACACATCCTTGTTAACCATAGAACTTCCGTTCTTTGAATACTTTCAATGAACGAAAAATGCCTTGATTAGAGAAATGCTTAGGACTTCAAATTGCGGTACTGCATACCGCCACAACTCATATCACTCTTTTGCAAATGCGTTAAGATGTGTTTAGTGGTGTGAGTAAAAGAAAATGGGTTGGGCGTAGTGGAACTGGTGTTAGGTGAAGAGGGTTAATTCTGGTCGTGGGGTGGGGCTCACTTGAGGTGATGGTGATAGGTAGGTAAGCTTCGATGTGGTCCACCTGCCGTGGACGAGACCACCGCCCTTGCCATATAAGGACCGGTTCGTTAGCGCTCGACTTAGTAATTTCCGTGCAACCACAGAACCTGTAACCCTTGGTTTGGTAATACCCGGCGTAGTAGGGGACCAGAAAAAGACGTGACTGTGGTCAATCTTCATTATCCGGCTTCGGGAATGTACCGTAGCGTCATCGGGAGTAAAAAACCCGATGGATAGCCCTTGGATGCGTCTTGGGTGGAGTCTGTGGAGACCTATGTAGTTGTGGGGTAAGCGTTATGCAACTCTGTTGATCAAGAGTAGCATAACCTGTGGGTACAGTGTACAACCTCTGCAGAGTGTAAAATTCTTTCGGATAGGCCGTTGTCACGATATTAACATGCTAATGTTCGGGTACCCTACGATTAGATTTGCTATACAATCTTGTTGTGTGAGTGGGTATAGGTACCCGTGTTTTGGAAATGTGTTGGCTGTGTGTCCAGGGCCGGTATAGAAGCGTACTGGTGCCCAATTTAAAATTTGAGGAACTGTGGGAAGCAGTGAAAACCTTCCCCAGGTCCACTCTACTAAAATATAACTGCGTCATTTTTCTCTCTCCTAATTAAAAACTCTCCTTCTGTTAGGAAGCCTAGCGTAAAAACTTGCTTTCCGCAGAGTGTGGGCCATAAACCTTTCCTTGCATCGCTTCCGCGATTCCCCTCCTATGGACCGTTAGGACTTGCTGAGTACCTTTGTACTCACCCCTCCCCTTGCTGTTGTTTTTCTCAGAAGATGAAGATGACGAGGCTGATGCCGACTATGAGGAGTAGAAGTCTCGCCCTTCGCTCAAGTTTGCCTGTGGTGTGCTGTTAGTCTCCTAGGAATGTTGGGTTTGAATAAAGTCACTGCGTCGACTTATGTTTGTAATATAGACACGTTTGTTGGACCATACTAGGATATGTATTACGTTGTACTAGTATGTGTAATAAATAACACCTTGTTCTTAATGTGCGTATCAACTACCGGTCCAGAGAATGGTACTAGTGACATATAGACGCTCCTTTCTAATAAGGGGTCTGACAGATATCACACATATCACAAGGTTATGCACAGTGTACTAAGCACCACTAGCGCCCCTACCCCTGCCTTCACTTATATAGACCTCACTAGTAGGCTTTTGTAAGCAGCCCATTAACTCTCTAATCACATATGAATCGTTATCCATGTGGCCATCAAATGCGAATCAATTCTGCACTGTCTGTTGATCATATCTCTAACATGATGTACATTATTATGCATATAATGAATGTTGCCTAACCATAAATTGATATCAAATAATTCTAGTGATTTGGTAAACCATGCATAATTTAATTTTGAAAAGTTCATCATTTTTTTAATTTTGATATGTGGGTGATCTAGTAATGGTCAGGGTAACATACATCTTGTCGAAAATCAGAGCAAAAATATTTTCAATTAATTATAAAACTCCTCGGCTAATCAATTCTGTATGACATAACTAAATCCCTGTATGGAGGTCTAAATGGAGGGCATTGTAGCATTTGTCATAGCATCATGGACAGTTTTAGTGGTTTCCTTCTTAATGACAATCTCCATAATACTTAGATTTCATTTTAAATAATATTTTATATCTTATATATCACTTATCGCACATTGAAGGTGCCCTAATATTTGAGTGGTGCTACAGTAGCGTTCGTCAGAATGGCAGAGAACCTCGTGTTTACTTACTACTGTAGCACGTATCACTGTTTATCAGGTGCTTTAGCATCAAATCTGACCTGTATGATCCAGATCGACGGTTGAAAATGTGAGTAATTTACGACCCGTTCCTGCGTTGGACACATTGACCAATTTCAAATTCCTTATTGCTTCAAATATCAGTGGGGGGTCCGGTACGTACAGCATGGAAGCGTTGCTCTAGCAGCCTCACAAGCTCGTCATGCTGACGCAATAATCAGACTAGGAAACACTTCCGAACAATCGGGACTTCGACGACTAGAGTACGTAGCCACCAAGAAAGCTCTTGTTCCATTTCTTAATCCTGTCTAGAACACGTGCTTGTGCTTTACCAGTGTTCTTTGTTTGACTCATGACGATACGCATCGTATACTACTTTCAATCGAACATTACAGGCACAAAAGTGAGTGTTCATCAGCTTTGAATTGATGCGAACTAAGCAAACGCTCACAGTGCTTAGTATTAGTTAATCCACTTATTTATGTGTCGCCAAGAAAAGTTAGTCCACTTATCCATGCCTTTAAACTCCACTAACCAACGAACACGCATTTATTAAGTTATTAACTACTCTCTTCGTTTTAAAGTTGATATCGGTACTTCTAACATCAATTTTAATCATTCGAGTTATTTGAATTTCATTTTAAAATTTTACACATTTAAATTAATTTTTTGAACAAAATAAATAGTCAAAATAGATGTTAAAGTTAAGAGTGATATCAGTTTAAAAACGGAGGAAATACATCATATCTTTGTACCATTTAGTTGTGCTTGTACGAATTTAAGTGTGAAACTGTGAACAATCACTACGTACCATATCTTCGTAGTACTTGCAGAGAATCTCCTTCGCTCGACCAACTTTCTAGACAGAAAACACCTTGCTAATCTCAGCTAGTGTTTCACGAAACCGCGTGTTCCAAAGCTATAAATACAGTGCTAATCCATGACGAGCTTATCTGCACTGCAGAAAGCACAGTAACAAAAGTGATAAGCTAACTTGCAAGCATCTCTCAGCGAGCCATGGAGATGACAGGCGTCGGCGATCCAGGCTCCGGCAGGTCCGGTTACAGCTGGGCCGAGCTGTCGTCGACGGTCATGAGCCTGCTCTTCCTATGGTCCATGGTGGCGCAGTACCTCCCGTTCGATCTCCTGGCGCCGCTTGCTCGCCGCCTCCTTGCCTTCGCCAACCCCTACGTCACCGTCACCGTCGACGAGCACGCAAGCGAGTACTTCGGCCACAACGAGGCCTACCTCGCCGTGGAGGCGTACCTCGGCGACATGTTCGCGGGCCGCGCCAGCAGGCTCCGCGCCGAGCCGGTCGACGTCGACAGTGACCGCGTCCGCCTCGCCCTCGACGACCACGAGGAGATCACCGTTGTCTTCCGCGGCGCCAGGGTGTGGTGGCGCAAGGCAAGCAAGACCGTAAGCACGCGCAGGCGGGCCGTCATGATGGACTGGCCGCAGGCGGCGCTGGTGCCCGAGGAGCGCCGAGCGTACCGGCTCACGTTCCACCGCCGCCACCGCGCGCTCGTCGAGTCCGCGTACCTGCCGCACGTTCTCGCCGAGGGCCGAGCCGTGGCCGCGCGGAACCGCCAGCGCTCCCTCTTCACCAACGGCGCTGGCGACGAGGTCGACGGCTGGACCAGCGTCAAGCTGGACCACCCGTCCACGTTCGCGACGCTCGCCATGGACCCGGACAGGAAGCGGCGGATCATCGAGGACCTGGAAACATTCCGCGACGGCAAGGAGTACTACGCGTCCGTGGGCAAGGCGTGGAAGCGTGGGTACCTGCTGTACGGCCCGCCCGGTACCGGCAAGTCCACCATGATCGCCGCCATGGCCAACTTCCTCGACTACGACGTCTATGACCTTGAGCTCGCGGCGGTGAGGAGCAACACCGAGCTGCGGAGGCTGTTCATCGAGACGACCAGCAAGTCCATCATCGTTATTGAGGACATTGACTGCTCGCTCGACCTCACTGGCAAGCGCGCCAAGCAGAAGAAGAAATGGAAACCGGACGGTCAGGATGACGACACTGGCAAGGTTACGCTGTCGGGGCTGCTCAACACCATCGACGGGCTGTGGTCGGCGTGCGGAGGCGAGCGGATCATCGTGTTCACGACCAACCACAAGGAGAAGCTTGACCCGGCGCTGATCCGGCGAGGCAGGATGGACATGCACATCGAGATGTCCTACTGCTGCTTTGAGGGGTTCAAGGTGCTGGCCAAGAACTACCTTGGCGTCACCGAGCACGAGCTGTTCGGTGAGGTTCGGCAGCTGCTGGGGGAGGTGGACATCTCGCCGGCGGACGTGGCCGAGAACCTGATGGCGAGATCCAAGGTGAAGGACGTGGATGCCATCTTAGAGAATCTTGTCATGGTGCTAGAACAGATCAAGGTGGCGCCTCAAGCCAATGGTTCACTGGCCGGAAGCATCGATAATGATGATGAGGATGGAAGCAGATGGAAGAATGATAGTAAGAAAATTAAGAAGCGCCTTCTCAGAGGGCTGGTAAAAATGTTCACTTGTAAGTAGGAGAAGCTATTTACGCGATAATTTTCTAGCACTCCCCTTGTATTCTAGAGTATCCCCTGTAATTTGTCGTTTGAATATAGTTGTGATGACTGATTCAGTGCACATCGGAATTCATAATAACACATCAAAAGATTTGAATATGGATGCATTTGATCAATTTCCTGCATGCTGGAGTGTAACAGTTTTGGAGGTCTTACCGTCTTAACGTACCAGGTCAAACTAAATCATGCACTACTACAAAACCTAC
Source organism: Zoysia japonica (assembly GCA_001602275.1). Lineage (NCBI taxonomy): Eukaryota > Viridiplantae > Streptophyta > Magnoliopsida > Poales > Poaceae > Zoysia > Zoysia japonica. The sequence continues at coordinate 87,401 of BCLF01000038.1, forward strand.
TTATCCTGACACCCCCCCCCCCCCCCCCCCCCCCCCCCCGGCTCGATGTATAGACCGCCTATTAAACGAGATGCGGGCCTGGGGATATCGGCCGCTTGCATGAATACAATTATGCAAACGGACTTCCTAACCATCTGCTTGTACAAAATGCCTCATTTTCTGCAGCCGGAGGCTGAAGAGAACAGCCTGCACTTGCTTAGTTTGTGGAGGTGGTTCTCCTAAAAGACAGCTTGAAAAATAGACATTTGTGTAGTCGGTTGCTTAGAAGAGCCACCTGAAAGAATCATCGCTTTTGTGTGCAGGGGGGACTTTCGGAACCCGCCAAATTACCCAACCCTATATATACGACCTGCCCATACCCTGTTCCTTTCGCGACCTGCTCGAACAGGAGCAGCGCACGGCAGCTGGGATAAATAGATTGAAGTGGTTTCGTGGATCTTGTTCTCTAAGGTAATCTTATACTCCTTCAATTTAATTTAAGTTTAAGTGTGATTTGTGCCCTAATTTATATATTCTCTTTTATCTATGGTTCCTCAAGTTTGTACCATTGAGGAGGATTAAATTGGCTAAAGTACAGCTCAATTTCATATGTAACAGTACAGTAATTGCTACAAATTTTCAACTAAATTAGTTCTTTTTTGTTCGAAGTGTCATAAGGAACCTCCTGACGGTTTTCTTTGTGGATATTATGTTTGTGAGTACCTTAAGATAACTGGACATTATAAAGTGAACTGTGAGGATGTAAACTATCTTTGTATATAGATATCAACTTTCTTTGTATACTTTGAATTATGTTATCATTGTTATGCTATTTTTCTGTCATCTTTTTATTTATAGTATTCCGATGTTGGAGGGGAATGGCCTTCGGGAAAAGACCTGGAGCTCACTGGAGTTGATTCAGTTCTAAGTGACATGTGCTTGTTTATCCATCAAGAAATTTGTCATCAGGATGATGCATTTTTTAAAAAGGAAACAATGAATTGGTTATGGACTCTCAGTTGTCTCTGTATTACGGAGTTGGGCTATCCTAGATGTAATAGAATATGGTGGATTTGTGACTTATAAATATTTTGTGATATATACTTATTTGTTTGGAGTGTTCGAATCACCTATTATATATTATCGTGCTGGAATATTATATTCAGTGTCAATTTCATAATCTGATTGTATAACCTGTATAAAAATAAAAATAATATGGTAATATTAAATTGTTAAAATATTTATGTAGAAGGTCGATATTGTACACCACTTATAAAATATACGCATGCGCACATCTTTAAGCACCATTGGCAGAAACTAATGCCTCTTTAAAGTAACCAACATCCACCAAGAAGGGGTGGCAAAAGGGCAATGGGTCACGGGTCCTTGCCCAATCTGTTTTGGCTTTTTAAAATTTTCATTCAAAATTTTATTCAAATTCAGTTTGGACTTTCTATGGCTCGGTCCTTAACAAATCTAAGTCAAAATTATCAACTCATTACCACCCCTATAAGCAAATGTTTATTTAATGCAACCGCATCATTTTCAAATAACAGAATACTTAATCAGCTAAATATTACACGTAGACATGTTCCCACAATGCAAAGAACCAAAGAACTCAGTCCGCAGCCAGCCACCAGGTGTCGAAGGAACTACTGTATAACAGTTTTAATACGTGCCTAGGCTCTGTTTCTATCGTGACTTCATATTCCTTTACATTTATTCTTCATTACTATATATAGTGCAACATATGGATAAATATTGGCCATGATGATTGCGACAGTCAAGCAAATCTCCAAATCAGGGATACTGCACCCAAAAATAAGTTTACATTTGAGTTTGATAAAATCTATCTTTAACCTGAGATTTGTTTAAATTCGATCAAGTTTACCAATACAAGGCATAGTTTTAGATTACTCATGAAAAATATTTTTGTATTAATAAAATTGGATAAATTTATATATGGAAGTTATTGGTTAAAGATATGATAACCAAACTATTCTGGAACCCATGGAGGATTGATAATTTATTAAAAAAAAAAGAGTGTCACTCTCACTTCTCTCTCTTTTTGCTATGAAATTGAATGAGTTCATCTGAAATTTCTATAAGATTTATATAAAATTCCTATGTTCCAAACGAGGTCTTACTGTTGTAGTGTCAAGTGCACTCTACCTTTTTATAGGGGGTACTTCTTTAATCCCTGTGCCTGAATCAAAAAATGACACCTTTTTTTCAGAATGGAGGAGTTAGTACTTCAAATATGATATCACTAGCGTCCAGTACAGTACAGTATGGAAGCATTGCTCTAGCAGCCTCACACGTTCGTCATGCTGACGCTAACCAGACTAGGAAACTCTTCCGAACAAACGGGACTTCGACGAGTAGAGTAGCAACCAAGGAAGCTCTTATTCCATTTCTTAATCCTGTCTAAAACACGTGCTTGTTCTTCACCTGCGTTCTTGGTTCCAAACAAAGGGTACAGCTTTCGGTTTGAGTCCTGACGATACGCGTCGTATGCTACTTTCGATAGAACTTCACAGGCACAAAAGTGGGTGTGTTCATGAGCTTTGGTGGGAGCTAAGCAAAGGCGCACAGCTTGGTGCTTATTAGTTAATCTCTCCTATATAAAAGTCTGTAGACGTAATCTATTTTATTTTTTGTGTTACAAATTCTATCTATATTATATTTTTGATGTCACAAATTTTATCTCTACTTTCTATTGGAAAGAACAGTAGAACCATGCGTCTCTGTTGGTTTCGTAATTTACTTTCTGTTAGACTCCTCTTGACCCCCGCATCTCCGCACAATGTTGTACAGCAACTTCAACTCCCACAGCGTCGACGCGTCATTGTCCTAATCTTTATGCAGCACTGAGCGACGACTTCAACACTCATAGCAGCAACTCAAATTGCTACCATCTCTCTATCTCTATAGTATCACACTTCAACTAAAATATTAATCATGAGAGAGAAAATTAAAAATACATGTTGCTACAATATTTTTCACTACTTATTATTTTCTTACCACCTCGGTATGTCATCAAAATTTACGAGTTAATTGGAACTCACCGCCCCTGGTATACGAGGCTCCCGTTTCCGGCTACTAGGAAAAGGTTCCCCCCCCCCCCCCCCTCAAAAAAAATACTCGACGGCAATGCCGAGCCGCCGCACGCCAGCCATGATCTGGCCGATGGCTACCGCCACCACCGAACAGTGGAAGTGAAAAATACGGTTTACAGAATTTACCTACCTAGATAGAGCAGTGAGTGATTAGTTTTAGTTTCCTTTATTTAAAAACGCATTATGCAAAGGTTAAAATAGAACAAGTATTGTGTAAATTTATTTATTTTTAGCTCAGTTTGTATTAATACAAGTTGTGTCATACTTATTTGTCTATATCAGAGCGAGAATGCATCATATTACTTTCTCGTATAAAAAAAATTTAATCACGTTGCCCTGTCCTTGGCTTAGCACTGGTCATGAGACTACTCCACTTATATACCTGTCGCAAAGAAAAGCTAGTCCACTTATCCATGCCTTTAAACTCCACTGATCAACGAACACGCATGTATTAAGTTATTAACTAATTGATGAGGGAATTTGAAGTGTGAAACTGTGAACAATCGCCTATACGCACCATATCTTTGTACTTGCAGAGAATCTTCTTCACTCGACCAAGACCATCTTTTCTAGACAGAAAACACTTTGCTAATCTCAGTCGTGTTACAACGGTGTAAATATGACGTAGAAATACATTGCTAATCCATGGCGAGCTTAACTGCACTGCAGACTGCACTGTAACAAGCAGTGGCGGAACTGAGGGGGCGCGGCCCCCATCATTTGAAATTCCTCAAAACACTTTTTTAGTTTACCCTCTCTAATTTATTCATCCTATTAACAATATAAAATACATTAAAAATTTTGTTTTTTCACTGAGTTTTAGTGCTAAAAATTGATAAACAGTGATCAAAATTTTATTTTTATTTGGATATATATTTTTAGTGATCATTGTGTATGATAATTATTGTTATATGTATTTAGTTACTAAAAGTTTCATAGTTGCTATATAATTTTAACGAACAACATATACAATTATTAATTATTATGTACATATATTGACAAGTATTTTTTGTCACCAAAGTGGGACCAAATTTTTTCTGACTAAATATGTACAGTGAATAACATTAGACATGTAGAGACCAATTATCCTGGTGATTAAAAAAATATTTTTTGTAATGGAGGAGGAATTTAGTTTATCTTGAGAGTTTTTAGCTCATTCAGCAATTAAAAAAATGACCTAGCTCCAGCTAAGACATAGGTCTCAGGGTGCGATTTCCATTGAGTGGTGGCTCCAGTGGCGTGGAGTAGATGAGAGGTATGATCTCGTTCAACTCTGTCGCTTTGCCTAATCGTAAATTCGATAGCCAACACGTTGACACCACTTCGACTCCTCTAGAGATCACGACAACGTACATAGAATAGATGACCTAAGCTTCGAGTCACCCTCGTTAGAGATGGACCGGCCTCCTAAATTTCGCTTGTAGTTCCGCCACTGGTAACGAGAGTGATAAGCAAGCTTGCAAGTAGTACTCCTCCTCTCAGTGAGCCATGGAGATGGAACGCGTTGGCGATTGTCACGTCCCAAACCTCATGTTAAGTAAAAAGGGGGTTTAAAAAAAAAGTTTTTCTTTCTTTGACAATCCAGTTTAGGCCAATTCTAAAATTTTTCTTTAAAAGAAACTAAAGCTAGAAATAGCTTAATAAAATTCAAAATTTTGAAACTTAAAACTTGGAGTTTGACCAGTGATTGATTTTCCTTTTTCGCCTCAGAGAATTTATTTGGAGTTTGGATTTTTTTCCCCCAAAAATCTTTAGCACCAAATTCAATTTAGAATTCACAATAAAAATAGGAATTGAGGAGGAAAAATTTGAATTTGACTAATGGGCCAAAACCCTTTTCTCAGGCCGGCCCACTTCCTCTCCTTTTTCTCTCCTCCGGCCCGGCCTGCATCCCACTTTCTCTCTCTCTGGTCCAGCTGCGCTCCTCCCCTGTCATCTTCCTTGTCACCGCTCGCCGCGCGTGTGTCGGCCGGCAGGGCAGGCCAGCCCCACCTGGCAGCGCTGGTGAGTCGCACCAGAGGAAGGCAGTGACGGTGCTGCACGTCGCCGTCAACCTTTGCCATCGCGCCGGAGCCGGGGGAAAAGCAACGTCGTTGACGTTCGGTTGAGCAGCGGCCTTGTCGCGACGCCATTGAAGCCGGTCGCAGCCCGCCGCTTGCCGACCTGCCAACGTGCCGAGGTGGCCGTGCGCTGACCTCTCGACGAAGCTAGACAACCGGGCCGTGGACACGAAGCCGCCAATTGTTCCGAAGCCGCCAAAACTTGCCGCCCGCCGCGCCTGTGCCGAACCACACCGCCGAGCGCCGCCCGTCTAAAAGAAAACCCTTCTTTTCCGCGCCCGCGCGTCTTCCACGCTCTAGCCACACCTCAGAGAGAGTCAGAGCCCCCTCTCCCCCATCGGATTTCCTCTCTACCGCCGCTAATTTCGTAGCCTCCCCAAACTTCGACCACCGTACGCCATCACTGGTGAACTCCTAATCTCGACAATGGTTTTCCAATTCCTTGCGTATGTAGAACCATTAGCCACCTAGGGAGCTGCCCGAGCAAGCTAAGGAGGAAAGCGCCGCGCTAGCTAGCCGCACCCTGGACCCTCCCGCCACGCGCCGCAGATCCCACGTCGCCAGCTGTCGTGCCACAATCTCCGGCAAAACCGTGCGCGTCACCACGTGTTCACAGTCTCAAGGAAGCTGTGGGTGAAGCTGCATGCCATTCCTCGCCCTGTGTCGCCAAGAACGCGCCGCGCGCACCGCCGCGCTGGAGCGCACCCAGAGGTGTCAAAGTGCGACCAAAGCGCGACCGGAGCGCGCTCTGACATGTCGCGTTTCGGTTCGCATTTCGGTTCCGGCAGCCACTGTTGGCAAACCACAACCCCGTCACCAGTTAGGTTAGATCACAGGGAGTCCAGAACACAAGTTCTCGGCATAGGAATCATAGTGGAGTCTCTGGGAACGAGTCGGCAAGTTCGGTGCGTGTCCGGTGCATGCCGGGAGCGCGGTCGGCATGCCCCATGCATGTTCTGCCCGTTCCACATCGGCTAGATCATGCTCATGGTCCAAGTCCCTGACCAATGGACCCTAGATCACACTGCACATATCACAGAGTTACACGGTTAGTGAAAACCTTAGTTTGAGCATGATTAACCTCGGACTCATTGGACATGGTCCTTGCCCCGTGTCCAGGAGCTGGGGACACAGTCCCTTCCCCGTGTCCATCACCTTGGACACGGGCATGGACCAAACCACAAAAACCTGTGATGATTCCCTGGCCACACGGCCGTAGGCAACGCTGCCACACTTCACCGAAGAGCTGCAAAGTGGGCACCCGACCTAGCTTTCACATTTCTCAGGGACACGGAAATCACCCTGTGTCCAAGAGCGAGAGACACGGACACCTCACCGTATCCTGAACCCTGGACACGGGCACTGTCCCAATCCACTGTGTACCCTAGTTAATTCACAGCCACAGCATCGCAAACCCCACAACATGTCTCACAAAGAGCCCTAGCTAAGAAAAATCTTAGAATTAGACCTAAACTTGCACGGTCATCTCGGACACGGCCCACACTCCGTGTCCTGGGGCCACGGACACGGTCACTCTCCCATGTCTGTCATCCTGTGTGTCCCCAGGGATGGACACGAGCGTCCACCCGTGTCCACTGCTCTAGACACGGGCAGAGCCCAGTTCACCGTGAACTTTGGCCGGCTCACGGCAATATCTCCGTGAACCCTAACTGGTTCACGGTAACATCCCAGTAAACCACACTCGGTTCCCAGCCACCGCACCGTAACCCTTAGCCCAGACACAACATTTCGACCGTAAACTTAGCTTGGGACCCGGTAATCTTATCGTGAACCCTAATCAGAGACACGGTGACCACGCTGTGAATTTTAGCTCCGGACACAGTAACCACACCGTGAACCTCAACCCGGACATGGTGTCCCTACCATAAACCCTAGGTGAGACACGGCAGTTTCACCGCGAACCCTGTCTAGGACACGACTAGATTGCAATAAGCCACCCAAGTTCACAGTAATTGTAGGAAATCAAACCTAATTCACTCTAAACCCTAGAACCGCACTTCCAAACATCAAAACCAAGTCCATACACCTATTCAAACTCCATTTCTTGTTTGACGATTGTTCTTTTTCGTTTTAGCTTTTGTTTAGTAGTTTTGTTGTGTGTTGTTTGTAGCAGAAGAAGAAGTTGAAGCCACCCAAGAGCCCGAAGAGCCTGAAGAACCCGAGCCTGAAGCGGACTTCGAAGAAGCAACTGAAGGCAAGTCTTGACCCATCTTAAGCCCATTGAACCCATATTTTATTTACCGCGCTTATAGACAGCGATGCTAGCCTACTTTGGAATGTGTTAAACATTGTGTAGTTTAATACCTATTTGATCTTAGGTATTTATATTTATGTCAGTAACTTGCTGTATGAATATAAATATTTCCCTTGAAAACCATTACCGACGTGTCCTTGATAACTATAGGAATCCCGTTTCTAGTTGGTTTTACGGAACGGATACTACCTTGTTACTAGAACTACTTAGGACCCCATCTGCGGTGCTCTACACCGCCACACCATTTACCATTAATTTACAAAATGAGTTAAAAGAGTTTAGTAGTGTGAGTATAAATAAAAGGGGTGGGATTAGAACAACTGGTGTCAGGTGAAGAGGGGATGTTTCTGGCCGTGGGGTGGGGCTCACTTGAGGCGATGGTGATAGGTGTGTAGGCTTCCCTGTGGTCCACCTGCCGTGGACGAGACCGCCACCCCTGCCATATAAGGACCACTTCGTTAGTCCTCGACTTGGTAATTCCCGTGCAACCACAGAACCTGTACATTTTGGGCATGCCTTATTCTTTCCACATCGAACCGCTGGGGGTCGATAGTGAAGACACAAGGGAACAGGAGATAGGCGTGAGGTGACTCACTGCCTGGCCTTCGACGGTAATTGCCCGCGTCATGGGAGCGTAAGCCCACGGATATAGCCTCTGGTTTGGTAATACTCGGAATTGGAGGGGACCAGGAAAAGGCGTGAATGCGGTGGATATTCACGACCCGGCTCCGAGAATGTACCGATGCGTCATCGACGGTCTGGAAAACTTTGAGGGATGGCCCCTGTTTGCACCTTGGGTAGAATATGTGAAAAACTGCTTAGATGTGGGATAGGCGTTATGCAACTCTAATAATCAGGAGTAGCATAACCTGTGGGTACAGTGTACAACCTCTACAGAGTTAAAAATCCTTTCGGATAGGCCGTTGTCACGGTATTGATATGCTACTGTTCGGGCGCTCCACGATTAGATTTTATACACTTCCTTGATGTGTGAATAGGTGTAGTTACCCGTGTTTTAGAATTGTATGGCATTGTACCTAGGGTCAGCACGAGAGTGCCTACACCCAATATAAAACTTAGGAACTGCGGAGAGGAGTGAAAACCTTTCCCCAGGTCCACTCTACTAAAATATATTTAGTATAGTAAATGACTTTCTCTCTTCTTTAAATCCTCTTCTGATAGGAAGCTGACATGAAAACTTGCCTTTCGCAAAACTCAACCCTCAAGCTTTCTTTGCTTCGCTACGGCGAAACCTCTTAACTACTTCTTGTTGGGACTTGCTGAGTACCTTTGTACTCATTCCTTCTGTTGTTGCTATTTTGCTCAGAAGACGAGGATGACGAGGGAGATGTTGACTACGAAGAGTAGAAGTCTCGTCCACTGTCAAGTCTCCTGTGGTGTGTGTATAGACTAGGTGTGGTTTGTCTAGAGTCGCTGTGCCGACTCATGCTTGTACTTTAGACTTTGCGATGTAATAAAGTATGTGTAATATATACCACTTTGTTCTGAATGTGCGTACCAGCTACAGATCTAGGGAATGGTACAGGTGACACACAGACGCTCTTTTCTGAAAGGGGGTCTGACAGCGATCCAGGCTCCGGCAGGTCCGATTACAGCTGAGCCGAGCTGTTGTCAGCGCAGTACCTCCCGTTCGATCTCCTGGCGCCGCTTGCTCGCCGCCTCCTTGCCTTCGCCAACCCCTACGTCACCGTCACCGTCGACGAGCACGCCAGCGAGTACTTCGGCCACAACGAGGCCTACCTCGCCGTGGAGGCGTACCTCGGCGACATGTTCGCCGGTCGCGCCAGCAGGCTCCGTGCGGAGCCGGTCGACGTCGACGGTAACCGCGTCCGCCTCGCCCTCGACGACCACGAGAAGATCGCCGTCGTCTTCCGCGGCGCCAGTGTGTGGTGGCGCAAGGCAAGCAAGACAGTAAGCACGCGCAGGCGGGCCGTCATGATGGACTGGCCGCAGGCGGTGCTGTTAGCATTAATCTTGACTAGTGCGTGAGTTAGATTTGTATAGTTGTTGTCAGTCAGTGTCGTGCTTAGATCATTTAGTTAGCATGTCTTTTAGTGGTGTGTATTATGGATGAGCTGCAGCAGAAGAATGACTCGCGGCCGCTGCAGTAGGCCGCGTCTCAGGTACAGAGAAAGCTAGTGGCTCACATTTGCATGCATGTTAGTTTGTTAGCCTGAGGTACACTGCATTCGCATCAAGGCAGAGTCCTGCATGCCACGGCGCCGAACTTGGCGAACGAGTCCAGCGCCATGCTGTGCAGTTCGTGCGCGTCATGGCGTCATATCCAGATGTGGGCGTCTTGGGGCTGTATCCTTATATATTTAATAGCTAATGATAAATCAGAAAACGCTGCAGTGTTCGGCAGCACAAATTCCTGTCTCTCGCGTGTGTTGTGTTTATCAATTTCGCTGTAATCAAGCTGTGATTAGTGGCCAGCCCCAACAGGTGCTGCTGCCCGACGAGCGCCGAGCGTACCGGCTCACGTTCCACCGCCAGTGCCGTGGCCGTGCGGAACCGCCAGCGCTCCCTCTTCACCAACGGCGCCGGCGACGAGGTCGACGGCTGGACCAGCGTCAAGCTGGATCACCCGTCCACGTTCGCGACGCTCGCCATGGACCCGGACAGGAAGCGGCGGATCATCGAGGACCTGGAAACGTTCCGCGACGGCAAGGAGTACTACGCGTCCGTGGGCAAGGCGTGGAAGCGTGGGTACCTGCTGTACGGCCCGCCCGGCACCGGCAAGTCCACCATGATCGCCGCCATGGCCAACTTCCTCGACTACGACGTCTATGACCTTGAGCTCGCGGCGGTGAGGAGCAACACCGAGCTGCGGAGGCTGTTCATCGAGACGACCAGCAAGTCCATCATCGTTATTGAGGACAATAACTGCTCGCTCGACCTCACTGGCAAGCGCGCCAAGAAGAAGAAATGGAAACCGAACGGTCAGGATGACGATACTGGCAAGGTGACGCTGTCGGGGCTGCTCAACACCATCGACGGCTGTGGTCGGCGTGCGGAGGCGAGCGCATCATCGTGTTCACGACAAACCACAAGGAGAAGCTTGACCCGGCGCTGATCCGGCGAGGCAGGATGGACATGCACATCGAGATGTCCTACTGCTTCTTTGAGGGTTTCAAGGTGCTGGCCAAGAACTTCCTGGGCGTCACCGAGCACGAGCTTTTCGGCGAGGTTCGGCAGCTGCTGGGGGAGGTGGACATCTCGCCGGCGGACGTGGCCGAGAACCTGATGGCGAGATCCAAGGAGAAGGACGTGGATGCCATCTTAGAGAATCTTGTCATGGTGCTAGAACAGATCAAGAAGGCGCCTCAAGCCAACGGTTCACTGGCCGAAAACATCGAGGATGACGACGAGGAGGATGGAAGAAGGAAGAATAATAGTAAGAAAATTAAGAAACGCCTACTCGGAGGGCTGGTAAAATTGTTCACTTGTAAGTAGGAGCAGCTACTTTTTCATTATAATTTTCTTGCGATGCCTCTGTATCATACTACCTTTATCTCAAAATAAATGATATTTTTAATTTTTTAAAATCAAAATTTGACCATTTGTTATTTAAAAAATTTACGAAAATACAAAAACTATTAAGTCATGTTTAAAATATTTTTAATAATAAATCATTTTATAATAACATAAATAATAATTTTAAATATTTTTGAATAAAACTAATAGTCAAAGATAAAAAATTAAAAATTTAAAATGACACTTGTTTTGAAACGGAGGGAGTAGTATTCCTGTAATTTGCGGTTTGAATATAGTGATGAGTATAGTGATGGACTGATTGAGTATGGATGCATTGAATCACAGCGAAACGGATATATATATTTTTGAAACCAAATTCAGTCAAATCAAAAGTAAGACCACATCAAATACCCACACGACGTTCATCTGGCTCATTCTAGTTACAGGACCACGCAAAGTGCATTCCGAAACATAAGGCAGAACGAGAGCCCCACCGTACAAGCAAGTCCAAAGTGGCAGCATGTCACTTTGGCGGAACTGGGGGGGGGGGGGGGCTTCCCTGTCCTTGTCTCCGATTATTTATGTCTCCATCTGTGTATCAGCGGCGTCGATGCGATCCTTTCCCTCCACTCGTATCTATGGCCCGCTATAATACTACATCGAACTATATCTCTTTGTTTTAGATAAATTTTTAGGTTTAGATAAATTTAAATTTTTTTACTTATACTAATAATATATAAAAAATTACATAATTTTTAAAATAAAATATAATTTTTTATGAAAGCTTATTTAATGATGAATAAAAAATATTTTTTGTATGATAAAATATTATTAATTCTACTAGTATATTATAAATGGTCAAATAGATAAAAATTTGATTTTGATTAAACCTTTAAATGCTTATATTTTGAAATGAAGTAGTATCAGGCAACACCGCACGTTTCCTTTTTCATGCTTAATCATCTAATAAGGGATGCAGAGTAGACATTTCAAAATGCTCCTGTGGAACTGCAGGAAGATTTTTTAAACTATACTACCACCGTGTCAACGATAGAGCTAGACATATATTTCGATGACATGTGGAATTTAATCTAAAGTTAGCATACGAAACATTAAAAAAAAAAGAAGGTGTCGCCGCAGAGGTGCGCAGGTAGCGGCCATCGGCGAGCGCGAGCGCGTAGCAAGGGACTGGATCGCTTACACACACGGAGACACGGATGGAGACACAGACCAGAGACAGGCAAGCCGCGCCCGGCCGGCAGGGGCCATGGCCCCCTATTATTGGAAATTTTCTTAAGTATGTATTGCTATTTGCATGTCAAAAATTAATATGTAGTCTAAAAGAGATGCAAATCACTTTACTAATTAAAAATAGTTTAAATAATAGTCTGAGCTATCTAACATGTCTAGTAAAAATAATTTAGAAAACAAAATGGTTCAAATATTATGAAAGTATTTCTTTTGATGAATTATATATATTATGAAAATATTTTTTTGATGAACTTAAAAGTACAAATATATACTTAGGTTTTTAAATTTAATTGAATCTATATAAATCATCGGTCAAATTTGTAGTCAATAAAACCTAGAAATAAGCTTCTATTGGGATGAAGGGAGTAAGAAAAATACTCCATCCATCTTAAATTATAAGTCATTCTGAATTTAACATCTCACCTTTTTCACTTTTTTTAATTCTTTTGCTCCGTCCAAAATGATTATAAATTGAGACGAAGAGAGTACTAAACTATTTTTACCTTTAATCAAATTGTTCTTAAATTTATGGTGTAATATATCTAGTAAACCAAAGTTAAGCATTAAAATTTTTAAAGAACATAACATCTATCAACAAGAAATTCAAATTAAAATAAAAATGGATGATACTGATATTTTTTATTGTTATGTTTTTTGTCTATTGCTAAATTTCGATGCTAATTTCTAAATTTGATATAATGTAAGTGTGGACAATAAAAATTTGATGCATATTACTATTTTTGTAAAAAAATAATTGTATGCCCCCCCCCTGAAAATTTTGTTCAATTCCGCCACTGCAAACAATACACTTTGTTTATTTCACACCTTAAACAAAATTTTGACTCGCTTTACTCTCAAACTATTCAATCGGAGCAATCTACTGCTTACTAATAATACTCCATCTTTTTAGTTTCTTAGTATACAAACAAAGTTTCTAAATATATTGTTATCTCTATCTAACTATCATCATAGAGACGATAGCCCGCTGATGTGTTGCCCACTAGCGTCATGGCCATATTTTCCTAAAAGGTTTTAAACGGCCGTTTGAACCCATTTAAACAATAGATAGAGGGTAACCATTTAGAGCGCTTAGTCCTATTTTGAACTTATTTAAACATGTTTAGATGGCCATTCAAATTGAAAAAAAAAAGTAAACTGATGGATCACCGGTTTAGGATTTCATAGGATGGCGGACCCCTTACTGTCACACATGTAATTTTCACCATTTCAGCATATATCGTCGTTGTAAAGTCTAAGGGCCTCATTGTTTGAGCTGGAGCTTTTGAGCTTTTAAAAAAGCTGACTGGTGGCTAGTTGAAAAGCTGACTGATGGAGTAGTGATTGTTGGTTTTTACAATATATACTTGGCTTCTCCGCACACCAAAAGCCAAAAAAACAGCTCTACATGAGCTTTTCAGCTCTTAGTTCATTTTCTCATAAGCTAACCTTTCAGCGTTCAAAAAACCAGTTTTTTAGAACTTTGTTTGTTTCAGCTTTTCAGGTTTCAGCTTTTCAGCTGAAAAAGCCATCCTGAAAAGCTGAAACAAACAGAGCCTACGTCCATGACCCATTGGAACAACCCCCCCCCCCTCCCAACCCAAGAAACAGCGGTGAGATTATTCCAGTTGATTGAAGAGGATGATTTCTGGCAAAAAAAAGATGTAAGTTGAATATAATTTTTTAAAGACAATTATCTCCTTTAGTTAAGTGCCAACACACTACTGGAATACTCCGATTTCCTTAGAAAACTTTGTAATTCCCTACGGTATTTTTTCATACCCTAAGGAAAATTAATTTCCCTATAATACATACAAATACAGTAGGGAATGTTTTGTTTCCCTAGAGTCGCACCAGTTTCCTAGGGAGATCAACACATTTTGCTACAGCACTGAAGAGTTCCTAGGGAACCAGCACGTTTCTATAAATCTCTGACCTCTCTCACAGCTTCGATTAAATTACCTGCCCGTTTCCTCTCCCGTTAGTTCGTGACTTCCGTCCCTTCTCTTTCTCTCTTTCTCTCTCTGAAGTGTTGCGCAATTCAGGCAGCTCGACGGGGAGGGTTCGACGGCGAGCAGTGCAGTGGTGGGCGGTGTTGCTGGAGGTGACGAGCACTGCTGCAGTTGACGGCCAGAGGCGGGCTGCGCGGCTGCAGACGACGCCGAGTGGCGTCCGGCCTGCTACAGGTGAAGGCAACCGGCAGGCTTCGTGGCTGTAGGTGACGGCAAGCAGCGGGCAACACGGCTGCGAATGGCGCGCGGGCGACACGGTGTAACATACAACGGGTAGAACCCGAAGATGTACAGAAATTCAGCGATGAACTGCAAGCAAACGATCAAGCAACAAAATGTAGTCGAACAATTGCAACAACATAGATCAACAAGTGGCCGGGGAATCTCGTGGTTCATTTGATAGAAAGTAGTTTGTTACAGCTCGGTAGGTAACAGAATTAGCAGAGGGAACAAGAGACAGAGAGAGGAACAGCGGGGTAGTTGAGATAATCAGCTTTCTAAGATGCCCTCTAATCTCTCCTTATCTCTTCTTAAATAGCCTCTTTACTTGGCGCTTTCCTGGACTGATGGCGGCTTCTCCATTTCCCGCTTTTGAACAATATCCGGCACAGTGCACTGTAGCGCATCCGACACGCCTTGCAGTGTCGTGACAGTGCCCCCTCCCGAAGAAGCAGCTGGTCCCCAAACTGCTGCAGTGGGAAAGCGCATCTTCAACACGTTGTAGTCCTCCCAAGTAGTGATCTCTGCTGGAAGATTGGTCCAGGACACACGAACTTGAGTAGCAGCTGCATTACATCGCTTGATCAAACGTCACTTCCAAATCTTTGCTGGTTCTGAAGAAGATTGACCCAGCAAAGCAACATCAGGCAATGTACTGAACACTGGCTCATAGTTAGGAGTGAAGGGTTTCAGCTCGGATACATGAAACACTGGATGAATATGACATGAATCAGGGAGATCCAGTCGATAAGCAACAAGTCCCACTTTACTAAACACTTTGAAAGGGCCATAGAATTTGAATGCAAGTTTGGGGCATGGTCTGTTGAGTAACGATCTTTGTGCATATGGTTGTAGTTTCAGTAAAACTTGGTCCCCAACTGCAAAGGAGCGCTCGGATCTTTTAGTGTCAGCAAAATGCTTCATTCTGTGTTGAGCCTTAGACAGATGAGACTTTAATAATTCAGTGAACAACTGCCTTTCTTTTAACATGTTTACCACATCAGTGTTATCAGAAGTATGGAGTGGAGGCACCAAGCCAGGGGAGGGATCAGTATCATACAAAGCTTTAAATGGTGAACACTGCAGAGCACTATGAAATGAGGTATTATACCACAATTCAGCAAGTGGCAGCCAATGGAACCATTTAGTTGGAGTATCATGCACAGCACACCTGAGATACATTTCCAAGCACTGATTTATCCTTTCAGTTTGATCATCTGTTTGAGGATGGTAGGTAGAACTTAATTGCAGTTGGGTGTTGAGAAGTTTAAACAGTTCCTGCCAGAACAGACTGGTGAAAACCTTGTCTCTGTCAGACACAATGGTTTTTGGTAAACAATGTAACTTGACCGCCTCCTGCAAGAATGTGAGGGCCACTTGAGCAGTGGTGAAGGGGTGCTTCAATGGGATGAAATAGGCATACTTAGTAAAACGGTCTACCACTACGAGTATCACTAAATAACCAGCTCACAGAGGTAGTCCCTCTATGAAATACCTTGAGATGTCTTTCCATGAGCTGACAGGTACTGGCAGGGGCTGTAAAAGACCAGGGATTTTGATGTTCTCGTGTTTAGCATGTTGGCACACTTGACACTGTTTCACAAAGTTTTCTACATCTTGCTTGATGCCTTGCCAATGGAAAATTCTCTTCAGCCTTTGATATGTGGCTAGAATCCCTAAATGACCTACCATAGCTAAAGCATGAAAACTATTCAGCAGTTTTGAGTGCAATGCAGGGTTGTTGCCCACCTAAATTTTCTCGCTAAACCTGATGACTCCATCCACCAAAGAGTAACCCTGTGCATTAGGACTATGCAGTGCCAGCTCTGCCAACAGTGATTGTGACCTGGAGTCTGTGACATAAGAATTAGTAACTTCCTTAATCCACACAGGAACCACAGAAGAGATAGCACTCAGGAAAATATTGGCTCACTCTTGATAATGCATCAGCCACTTTGTTTTCAACCCCCTTTTTGTACTGAAATTTGAATTGAAGGCCAGCAAGCTTAGACATGGCTTTCTTCTAAAGATCAGTAGAGAGGCTCTGGTCTTGGAGATGACATAGGCTTTTGTGATCAGTTCTAATGATAAACTGACTTCTCTGCAGTTTTCATCTATCAACAGCCATCATGACAGTCAAGAATTTTTTTCATATGTTGGTAACTTTTGATTTGCATATCTCAGGGCTTTACTGAAATAAGCAATAGGATGGCCATGTTGAGATAGCACTGCCCCAATGCCCAAATCATAGGCATCAATCTCAACTTCAAATGGTTGAGAAAAATCAGGGAAAGCCAATACATGTGTGTGAGCCATATCAGTTTTGAGTTGCTCAAAAGCACTCTGAGCTTCAGGTGTCCAAGTAAATAACTTGTGTTGTAGCAAGTTAGTGAGAGGTTTAGCAATAATACCATAGTTTTGGACAATTTCCTATAATAGCTAGTTAATCCCAGAAAACCTCTTAATTCAGTGAAATTAGCAGGGACAGGCCAATGCAACATTACAAAGGTTTCAGAAGGATTAGTGGAGACTCCTTTGTCAAAAATGATATGACCAAAATAAGAGAGTGTTTGTTGACCAAAGTTGTATTTACTGAACTTGACAAATAGTTGATGTTCTGCCAAAGTAGCAAACACTTCTCTCAAATGTTGCAAATGCTCATTCCAGGACTTACTAAAAACAAGGATGTCGTCCATAAACACTAAGAACAAATTTTCTCATAAACTTGGCAAAGACCAAATTCATTAAACATGAAAATGTAGTAGGTGCATTAGTGAGGCCAAAAGGCATTACCCTGAACTTCAAGTGCCCATGATGAGTCTTGAATGCGGTTTTATGTTCATCTTGAGGTGCCATTTTGATGTGATGAAAACCTGATTTCAGATTAATAGTTGAGAAGAACTTAGCACCTGCAATCTCATCCAAAAACTCATCAATGATTGGCATAGGAAATTTGTTTTTGACAGTCACAGCATTCAATCTTATGTAGTCCATACAGAATCTCCATGTACCATCCTTTTTTTAACTAATAACATAGGGGAAGCAAAAGGACTGATGCTGGGTGTAATTAATCCTTTGGCCATCATCTTATAAACTTGTTTCTCAATCTCATCTTTCTCTTCAGGGGAGTACCTGTATGGTCTTGTGTTGACTGGAGCAGCACCAGGTAGTAAAGTGATAGCATGATCATAAGACCTGAAAGGTGGAAAAGAAGAAGGATCTTGGAAAATGCTCTGAAATTCAGTGAGCAATTGCTGAATTTGTTCAGTCAGAAGAGAGGGAGCACTTTCAGTATCAGGTATAGGATTTTCATTCACTTTGCTGCATCATGATTACAGCCCATAGAGCATTAGACTTGTCACACTTAAGGATCTTATGATAAGACATTTCAGAAGGTGTGGACTGAACTGTGGAAGTGATCCCTTGCAACTTGACAAGCTGCCCTTTGTAAGAAAATTGAATCCATTTGTTCAGCCAGTCACAGTTCATAGGACTGAATTTTTCAAGCCAATCCATGCCAAGAACTAAATCATAAGCTCCCATATCAAGAACCTTAGGAGTGCACTAGAAAGTATGTCCCTGGATGTACCACTCAAAGTTTGGAACATCTGTTGCAGTCTGCAATAGTTCACCATTGGCCACTTTCACTAATAGAGGTGGAACAAGCACAATGGGGCAGTGAAGTTTTTTCACCAGTGTTGCATTGATGAATGTATGTGAGCTCCCAAAGTCCACCAGAATTACCATTGTTTGATTTTAAACTAGAGCTTGTAACTGAATCACTCGAGCATCATCTCTGCCAGATATAGCATTCGGTGACATGAAACAATCTGCTTTGCAAAAGCGTGGTAAAGTACCTTCCAGCATATCCATCACTTCATCAGACAAAAACTGACCACCATCTGCAGTGGCACCAGCTAACACCTGAGTTGACCCACAATAGGAGTAGCACACTTGTGGGCTGGACTATACTCCTCCCCATATCTGTAACAAAGCCCATTGATACTGCGAAATTTTTTGAGTTGTTTAGCTTTCTAGAGATCACCACTGGTCACTTATTGTTTTGTATCTTTGGGCTGGGCAGGGACAGAAGAATGGGACCCACTGCGGCCATAGGACTTTCTTTCTTGTCAAAAAGTTGCTCATGAACATAAGCTAACTGAGCAGCACGAGTTACACTCTCTGAGGGATGCATTTCCACTGCTGAACATAACTCATCTTTCAGGCCTAACAAAAACTGAGAAACCAACAGTGTTTCATTGAGTGTAGAATCATGCTGTCGTATGTGATAGACCAACTGCTCAAACAGAGCTTTATACTCAGAAACAGTCTGTCTGTCTAAGGTTCAACAGCTCCATGGTTTTAGCACGATGGACATTGATGTCAAACTCGTGCAGTACAGCAACAACAAAATGATCCCAAGTGTGCATAAGTGGAACATGTTTACAAGCCTGAAACCAATGAGCAGCACGATCCATAAGATGCAGAGATGCTGTTGTGACAGGAAAATGAACAGGGATCTGGTATAACTGAAAATAAACATCACACTTATGTAGCCATATACGGATATCCGTGCCATCAAACATCGGAAAATCCATTTTAGGCAGCCAGGCACGTCATGGTTACTGTCCCTCATGCTGATCCAACTCAACATACAAACGATCGCAAGCAACATGAGGTTGATGGGGCGGTATAGTCACCTGAGGTGTCTGACGACTTGGTTGTGGAGGTGGAGGTGATGGCGGTGGCGGCGGTTGTAATGGTGGTGGTGGTGGTGGAGGAGGATTACAGACGATGAAGCGCCCTGAGGTGCTGGTGCGTGTGCCAGCAACCCATCATCTGTAGTAGGCACAATTGTGGGTGCAGCAATCTGCTTTAGAGTGCGGGCGCTTGGATCTGCTCTTGTTGCAGAAGAGTGTGGACTTCATAGAGAGATCCGCTTGAGTCTTCACAGCTGTGATGTCACTGCTCAGTTCATCCATCTTCTTGTCAACCGTCATGATTTGTTCCGTCAACTTGGTGATGGCATCCAACGTGCATTATTTTGTCGCCATGATCTGTTCAACCAGAAAATGAGCTTACAGCCCGGCGTGCTGACGGAATAAGGATCACTGAATGAATCAAGACCTCCTCCAAAATCAAAGATCTGAAACAGCAAGTATTGCGAAGAACAACGAAAAACATGTCTTCTGATACCAATGTAACATACAACGGGTAGAACCCGAAGAATGTACAGAAATTCAGCGATGAACTGCGAGCAAAACGATCAAGCAACAAAATCTAGTCGAACAATTGCAACAGCACAGATCAACAAGTGTCCGGGGAATCTCGTGTTTCATTCGATAGAAAGTAGTTTGTTACAGCTCGATAGGTAACAGAATTGGCAGAGGGAATAAGAGATAGAGATAGAGAGAGGAACAGCGGGGTAGTTGAGATAATCAGCTTTCTAAGATGCCCTCTAATCTCTCTTTATCTCTTCTTAAATAGCCTCTTTACTTGGCGCTTTCCTGGACTGATGGCGGCTTCTCCATTTCCCACTTCTGATCAATATCCGGCACAGTGCACTGTAGCGTGTCTGACCCGCTTTGCAGTATCGTGACATGCGGCTGGGAATGACCGGCAGAGCGGGTGCAGGCGACGGCGAGCGGTGGCCGGCGCATGGTGCAAGCGATGGCGAGCGACGGGTGACGTGGCTGAGGACAACGGCGAGGGGCGGGCCATGAGGCTGAGGATGACGGCGGTGTGGCATGGACGGGAATGGGTGACAGGCTGACGGCATATGGCGGGTAGCGAATAGGGTGACCGTAGCTTTTTTTTTTAACTGGACCCACCGAGTTTCTCTATGAATCAGTTTCGTAGGAAAAAGAATTCTTTCTCTACGATTTTAGTGAAAACCATAGGGCACACCGGATTTTCCGTCAACCATTTTCCTGAGAAGCGTCCGGGCATTTCGTAGGGAAGTACTTTCCCCATTGTTTTCTGATTTTTCCTCAGTGTTTTGATTTCTAGGAAAAATGGTTGATTCTAACAGTGGACGCTCTCGGCAGCATATCATATATAAATGATAAGCGGATACCCAAAATCTCCTCCCGATGCAGGGTCGTGTTGTGGGAGTAATCACATGCACACTCACACATGTAACAAGAGGTTATACACTGATATCAGTGTAACACCCCGCGTTCAAGTTTAGCTTACCGTCCAGTTCTCAAGTGGGGCGGGCACGCATATGCATAGCATCTCTTTTACACTTATTATTGTTTTGCGTAAAAGGGTTAATTCGGAGAAAGTATGGTTAAAAAGATGAGATCAGCGCTCACCCCTAAACAATTAAAGTGGGGCTAATTTTATAATTTTATTTTAATTCTGAACTATTAAAGCTAAAACCACATGACTAATACAGACTTCTAACATATTGGGATATTACATCAAATAAAGAATGGAGGGAGTTTACAGAAACAGACCATTCTCACGGTGTGTGCTTGGAATTTTTTTTTTTTAAGGAAAACGGTGTGTGCTTGGATTGATGCCCAAGCAAATGGATTGCAAAGTACAGCGTAGATTGCTGCGTGTAGCAGCTAGCGTTCTTTCTTTTCCGGATGGCTGCCAGCGAGCGTCACCACAGAGCAGAAAGAAAGGTCTCATGGGCCATGGCTGGATTGGATTGGACATCATGGCGCAGAACCAGGCAACCAGCTGCACGACGCTCATTGATTTCTTTCCTTTCTCTCCCTGCTCTCGTCTTCCAATCGGTGATTGCAACTGAGGCTTTTCCGATTTGGATAACTCGATTTCTTTCCAAGAACCGGGCACCAGATTGATCATGATTTGGTCTCGTCTCACCCCTTTCCATTTTTCTGGCTTCCTTGTACCACAATTCCATGGTCATCTCGTTTCTATATAAGCGCTTCCGGCGAGGATTCCTCGGCTTCGTGGAACGATGGTCGACGGCCATGCAGATCACGCTCGAGGCGCCGGCCGGCGGGAAAGATTGGCATCGCTGCTGGACCTCGCGGCGGCCGACGACGCCGCGGGTTTTAGAGCGGCGCTCGACGCGGCGGGAAGCGAGGCGGCAGAGCTGGTGGACGAGGTGGAGCTGTGGTACGGCCGGAGCAAGGCGTACGAGCCGCGCACGCCGCTGATGGTGTCGGCCACGTGCGGTAGCGCGGCGGTGGTGGCGATGCTACTCGGCCTCGGCTGCGTCGACGTCAACCGCCGCCCCGGCGTCGACGGCGCCACCGCGCTTCACTGCGCCGCGTCCGGCGGGTCTCCGAACGCCGTGGCCGTCGTAAGGTTGCTTCTGGCCGCCGGCGCAGACCCGACCATCCCTGACTCCGCCGGCCGCGTTCCCGCGGACGTCGTCCACGCTCACCCCGCCTCGCCGGACACCTTGGCTGGGCTGGAAGCGCTCCTCGGCCGACGCCGCGAGCTCTCTCCTGTCTCAGCGTTGGCGTATACGACTACGGCGAACGGCGGAGGCAATAAAAAAGCGTACCCGGTGGACCCGACGCTGCCGGACATGAGCAGCAGCGTGTACGCTTCCGACGAGTTCCGCATGTTCGCGTTCAAGGTGCAGCCGTGCGCCCGCGCGTACGCGCACGAGTGGACCGAGTGCCCGTTCGTGCACCCCGGCGAGAACGCCCGCCGCCGCGACCCGCGCCGGCACGCCTACACTGCCGTGCTGTGCGACAGCTTCCAGCTCGCCGACGGTTGCCCCCGCGGCGACGCCTGCGACTTCGCGCACGGCGTGTTCGAGAGCTGGCTCCACCCGTCGCGGTATCGCACTAGGTTTTGCAGGGACGGCGCCGCCTGCTCCCGCCGCATCTGCTTCTTTGCTCACGCCGAGCACGAGCTCCGCTACATGTCTCGCGACGGCGCCGGCACTGCCCTGCTCTCTCCTCGCACCATGGATGACATGGCTGCCGCTGCTACCCTTGGGCTTCAGTTTCCTCAATCTCCTACCGGCGGTCATTTTCTCCAGCAGGGTAGCAAGCGATATGCTGCTTTCGATGCATGTCTGGAAGAACAGGTTGACGAACTTAGCGCGCTCTTCGACTTCGCGTCGCTTAGCCGATCACAGCCTCGCCTGGCAAGCGTCCGGCGGCCGTCGGCCGCTCCACCGTTGACGTACATGGCACTGCCGCCGAGCAGGTTCGGCAACGATCATGGTGCCTCTGTCTACGCACCGCAACCTGCACAGACGTCACAGCTCCTTGCCAGGATTCGTCAACAACAGGGCGTCCGACTGCCGCCTGTCAAGCAACGTGAGATGTTTGAACGATCGTTCTCATGTCCGACCTTGAAGCACCACCATTTGCGGTCGCAGCCGGTAACGGCTCGCGGTTACACTGACGCTTCATGGATCAACGCTGGCTGCCCTGGCAGCAAGGTCGACTGGAGTTTCAACGCCGAGGAGCTGCTCCGGTCCCCTTGAGTTGCACAAGAACGAGGAGCAAGATGACAACTCGCGGCAAGCGTCTGCAACTGCACTTATTCCAATCTTAGCGTTCATATTCGTTATTTTAATTTGTTTCTAGTATTCCATCAATTTTTTGGTGCAAAATAGAATTTGATATTGTAATGGACAATTCGATAAATTAGATTCATTTAGACATATTTGTGAGTCACATATATGAAATTTGAGAATTTGAAACATATTTTCTAGATGTCATTTTGAATTTTTAAATTGTGATTCTGTTGCCACCTGCTGTTATCATGTGCTTTTCCTCCAGATTTTAACTTTTGTTGACTTTGACTAATTTTTTTTAAAAAGTAAATTTCATAAAACTACATGTTCTTATGACTATCACAAAAAGTACATATTTAAGCGGATGTATCACACACTACAAATTTAAGAATTACACAGAATGTAGTTTTATGATACACTTTTTTTAATTTGTAGTTTTATGATTTGATCTACAAAATGTGTAGTTCTGTGATACACCAGCTTATAGCTATAGTTTGTGATCGTTTTATCAAAGAACATGTAGTTTTGTATTATTTGCTCTTTTTTAAATATAACTTTGACAAATCTTAAAAAGACGGAGGGAGTACTTATATTATCACAGTCATGCAGATTATGTTTTCATCCGCCTTTTGTATGTTTTTTAATCAAGACAGAAAAAAAATCAACTTTCCGAAGAAAGGAATTTTGGATTTGTATCATCTACCTTGTACCTTGGCAAACTTTCTGACATACTCAATCAGTCATGACAGAACCATGCTCTATAATTTAAGATTAATCCTACATTCTCAGTGTTAATTTATTACTCACAGATTGACAGGGGAACCATATGGGAACATGAGATAGCCAAAACAAGGAAAATAACAAGTGAATAAGGCATGTATATGTAATTGTGCAAACAACTAAAACTCCGAAAGCAAATTGACAAAAGGACATCACGGTGTTAAGATATTTAACGTCACAAATATTGAAATATAACAGCAGAGTCTTAGCGCATCACACTGAACGATATCTAACACTAGTAATTTTGATTAATATAAACTCATAAAGCGACGCAGATTTATTTCATTGGGATATAGTGTAATCATGTCGCTAAACACTAGGACCAGCACAGCTAAAATGCCTGAACCATTACAAGAAAAACGTTTGAATTCGCTGTCACTGCCCTCCTAACTTGACAGCACAAAAGTACAGGGGAAAAAAAAAGAACTGGACAACCCAAATAATTCCACAATGCTAATCACAAATCATCTGGAGAACCGTAAGGTATAGGCACCTTGAGCTTGTCGGAGGTCCTCTTGAGCTCGAACTCGAGCTCTATCATGGCGGTGACCCTGCTCGACCGGATGATGGCTGCGAGCGCCGTGATGGCAACCACGGCCTCCGCCGCAACAGGCATACGGTGCCACAGGACGAAGCATTATTTCAAAAATGATGGGGGCGAGAGGTCCCGAGTTCAATTTCTTTTCTTTTTTCCGTTTTCTGACTTCTTTCCACTTCGTTTCTTCGAGCTATCAACTATCAAGCGCTGCTTCAAGGTACGAAGTAGTCCACTTTTGTTCTCAGGCTGCGCACAGTCAAGTTGTTTCTGAACTTTCAAAGGGAATAAAAAGGTGCATCTGCTGCTGCATGAGAAGCGCAATTGGATTAAATAGCGTTTTTGTTTGTGCCTATTTGGCACGTGAGGCGTGGAAACGTGTAATGCCAAGCTAAAAAAAAAACTATAAAGCTAACCAGAAAAGACACTCAAACCCAGTGGCCAATTTATCCCAATTAGGGTTCCTTCGTTTATGCTCAGAACGGTGCGGGAACGGGCTGGAACAAGTGGAATTGACCGGCTTGCTTTAAAACATGGCATGATTGAGAACGATCGTTCGGTTCGTGTCAACATGGTTTGAAAATCAGTACATTCCATCCATTCTCCACCCCTCGACGGACTGTAACAAAATCATATCCACCAAGTATCGAAATGAAATTGACTGACAGGATGTCACAACTCAAGTTCAATTAGAAGAGACATAGATTCGTTATTCACATTAACCGAACATAAAAAAATTAGCAATCGGGTTGAAAGAGCTATGGATTCAATCCTACAACACAAAAATTAGCAATCGGGTTGGAAGAGCTACGGATTCAATCCTACGTATAATTTGAGTGACACACATAGATCCACTCAATCCAACTTTAGAACAAATATGATTTTAGAATTATTTCATGGCTGCCGAACAAGTCCTTACTGTTACAAACACCATTTACAACATGCGGACATACAAATGGGAGAAGCAAATCGTTACAGATCGAGCTGCCGACAGAAGCTTCACCCTGCGCGGTGAGACGCCCTGTGGGAGAGCCCTCCGGCAACAGTTCGATCTGCAACGAACTCGGGGTGAGGCATGAGGAATGAGATCCAGTGACGCTCGTTAGAGAGACGAGCGCCGCTGGTAGGGGGCGCTGCTGCCGCGTGGGCTCTAATAAAGGAACACCCCTGTTAGGCATGAGACCTTTATCTCACCTGATGGCATATGAATGTAATGTTGATTAATTCAATCAAGGTTCTTTGAGTTTAAAAAAAGAAAGATTTAGCATGCTGCAGGTATCACAACAGAGTACACAGGGCTACCTATAAATCCAAGATCAATACTAGGTATATTTAGAAACCTCAATTAGGTACATGTCGCAGTCTTATTTTTGCTAATAATATTTAAATTTTAAATTTAGATACATACCAAAATTGCTCTTAGATACAGATAATATACATAACCAAATATCTCTTATTGAACTGTGCATATCTTCTTTCTAGCTTCAAGAGGTTTGGAGGGCATTATATAATCTCTTACTGAATTGTCCATGCCTTCTTTTGGTTTTCTGAGATTATATAATCTGAATTATAACCTAGAGATTGATGTCAATTGTGGGATAATTGTTTCGAATTTGGTACGAATAATCTATGATTGAGATAATTATTTACCTCTACATATTACTCCCTCCGTTCTTTAACTGATGCCATCGTTGACTTTTAATTTTAACTTTGACTATTTTTCTTATTCAAAAAATTTGAATTTCATATATTTTGATATAATCTAATTTATCATTAAAGTTATTTGAATCACAACTTAAAATTTTACACATTCGAGCAATTTTTTTAATAAGACGAATAGTCAAAGTTAAATTCAAAAGTTAACGGCGATATCAATTAAACAACGGAGGGAGTGTAATCTATTATCCAACAGATATGATCTAACTCCTAGAGAATTCTAAACTCCGCAACAGCGGGCAAACACATGACATTAGAGGTCTTTTGAAATGTGGATTTTTTTTTCTATTTTCTGTGTTTGTTATGAATTAAATTGATTTATATAAAATTTTGACATGATTTCTGTAAAATTCTTTGGACCTTATATATTAGCGCGGCTCGCAACGCTGCATAAAATTTCTACCTCACTGCTGCCAATAATTTTGTCTCGTCGCCGCGTGTAGCCGTGTACCCACGTCACCACTGGTAACATCAGCGAGCGCGAGCCCGTCGCCTTCCCCACCCTTTCTCTTGCGCGCAGACTCAAAAGGAAATTTTACAAATTTTAAAATATATTATTGATACGTATAAATAAATTTTATAAATAAATAATATATAAATTTAAATAATATATTTAAAATTTCACAAATTTGCACACGACGGATCAAATTAATCCTTTCTACTTCTTTCCCATCGCCGACCCGGAACCCTATCTGGGCCGCAGCCTCCTGACCCGTCCCCAGATCCGGCTCCCGGAGGAACCGGAGCACGAGCGATGGACGCGCCCAAGCGTTCGCAGATGCGGGTGCGGCTCCGCGTGACGGTGCGCCGGCGGGGCGGCAGTGGCGACGGGGCTGGTGGAGCGAGAGGATCCGGGTTGGGGGCCGGTGGGCGGAAGCGGCGGCTGGACGCGCCCGTACTCAACTCCGCGGCCAAGCTGCTGCGACGCGAGATCGGGGGTCGCCAGCTCGCCGCGCACGGCGGGGGGCCCGCGTCCGCCGTGCCCGAGCGCTTCCGGAACATGCAGCTCCAGGTGCGTTCCTTCTCTTTTTGGTGCCGTCTCTCCGGCACCCAAGTCGTTTCGTGTTCTGGCGAGTTCCGCCGCGCGGGTAGCTGTGGTGTTGTCAGGGGGGCTGCTGGGGAGGCGGGGATGGAGATACAGGTCTCGCCGGCGTAGCCGGATCTCAGGGCGAAATTATTCATAACTAGTGTTTGGAATAATCTTGGCAATGGTGCGTCCTAGTAATGTGTGTTCATTGTGTATGGGCGTTGTGGCTAGAAAGAGTGCCCAGCATCGGAGTCCATGATGCGATGCAGGTGAGCTGCACTCGGCACGTCCAGGGATTGGTCAGTTAGGCGGTTAGGCCACGTACATACACAAGTGCGAGTGCGAGAGGAGGTTGAGTCGTGCGATTAAGGGAAGCTCATGCACAGCGAGTTCTGGGTTATGTGGACTGTGCAAGAAGGCTGTGCAATGGAGGGTGCTCCTAGTCCTAGATGTGTTCCTGGACCTAAGTAAGTTACTATAATCCTCATTTATGATTGTGTCATGAAATAGAGTGAAGTGAACACCTAGAGACATTTGTTGCTGGGCATTGTGTCGCCATTGTTGAGTATCGTGCTATTGTTCTTCCTCCGGTCTGTGAGAGTGTTGTGGCGGCCACAACACATCCTGCTATAGTTTGCCACCCAACAAGATTTGTTTCGGTCGCACAACAAAGATCGAGTGTACCTGTGAGTCCAATAACTAGTGCGGGAGTTTGCCCTGAGTCTTCCTAGTGGCCTTTATTTGTGCTAAGCGCCCGGGGGAGGGGGGGGGGGGGGGGGGGGGTCGTGGAAGGAAAACAGTTCCTGTCTTTCACATTCCAAAATTGTTATTGTTCTTGCTAAAGGCACCTCCATCAGCGTGTGAAGTGATTCCTAGGGGCCTTGTACACAGTTTTGAAATTGTGGATTTGGGAAAGTATGATTGTCTATACAGTATACACCAAAGATTTGGCATGCAGTTCCTATCGTTTCTTAGCTTAGCTTACCACTGCTTGCTCTAGGGCTGTTTTATGCTGGGTGACTTGACTATTAAGCAGAGATGGCTACTGTTTGAATATTGGGCCCTTCTGGATTGTATTAAGGTACTCAATCAGAGTTGCACCTTGGTTTTGTGATATGAAATGTGGGGTTTGGGCAACATTTTGAAACAGTGTGGAAGCTTATCCAGCATTAGTCCCAATGTCCATGCTAATGCTACGGTCTAAGGAAAAATATTAACTTAAGAAATAATATATTAATATTAAAATGAATTTGTTTTGTTTTCCAACAACTTTCCTTGGATCTCATATATTTGTTTCGGGTAGTTGTGTTTTGTTAACTAACAACAATGGTCCGTGTGGGTCCAAGATCTGGGAGATCCGGAAGAGCTCATCCGTTAGATTGTAAGGGGTGTTTGTTGAGAGATTTCATCTGTTAGATTTGTAGAAAGGGATAACTCTGGGCGCATTTTCCGTATGCGCGTAGCCTAACCCATCCCTGTTGGGGACATTTTACCGTGTGTACGTAGAAAATAAAAACTATGCTTTTTAAGGAGTAGAGATGTAGGACTACTGAGCTTGTGTTCATGGATTGTAGGGATGTGTGTACTTTACCCCCTCAACTATTGATGTTAATCTACTTCACTCCGTCAACTATAAAAGCAGACACTATACATCTTGAACTATCCAAAACGTCTAAATGACACCCCCCCAACTGGTTTAAGAGTCGGTTTTGCCCTCGTGGCAATACAGTTGGGCAATGACATGATGCTATATCTTTTTTTTTATTACCTCTTTTAGCTCCTCACTCTCTCACTTGGCCTTCAAAATGCTCACCATCTTAATACAAACCCTAAGTGTACTTTGCCACCTATTCACTGGCTCTCACTCCAAGACTCAATGAAAAAGTGCAATATGCGAAAAAAATCTCTAAATTGTTCTCAATGTATGACCGATAAATATTTATTTTAGTCTAATAGAAGGCTTCTGTGATTAGAGACATTTAAAAAAAACAATCCTTTGATGTCACTATCCATGTATACTGCCACGTAGGCAAAACCACTTCTAAAACCGTAGGGGGTTATTTGGATGGTTTTGGACAGACAGGGTGTTAAAAAAATCTATTTTTACAGTTGAGGGGGTGAAGTAGTCGAACATCATTGGGTGAGGGGGTCTCAATAAAAATGCAGGATAGTTGCTTCATTTTTTGTGCGAGCCATTCATTATAATTCTCATCATTAAATTCTCTGCCTGCTGCAGGAGGAGTTTGATACGTACGATGACAATGCTCACCTTTTTGTGAAGCTACAATTTCTCAAAAAGAGATCCAAAATCATTGAGATTGTTGCAGCAAAGGATATTATATTTGCTCTTGCTCACTCAGGACTTTGTGCTGCTTTCAATCGAGGTTAGTTTTCTGAATGATACACATACTCCATGAAAAAAAGGCATTAAAATGCGGGTGCTTTCGCACGACTAAGTGCGAGGTGGGAGGCAGCTGCCTCGGTTTGGGGCCAAGGCACGCTCAAAGCACCGCAATGCTTTGATGTCATGGGGCGGCCGCACAAGCGTGCATTGGCGGTCGAAGTGGGCGTGGAGGCTGAAGCAGCGTGGAGACGGATGAGCTTGTTGGCGGGAGCGGGCGCAGCATGAGAGGGAGGGAAAGGAAAGCTTCGGTCGCGCCACTGGTTAGCTGTTTCCCCCTTCCACCCGATCTGCTACCGTCCGCCAACATAGAGAGTAGATTGAGAGAGAGGAGGAAAGTGGCTGCGGCTGTGTGAGACTTGGGAGTACTCTGCTGGATAAAGCTAAATATATGCACCAATTAGCAAATCACCTAGGCGCGCTTAGGCATTGCTAAGCTCTAGGAAATGGGCCAACGCCCGCTTAGCGCCTTTTTTTTACATGGCACATAGTATAATGATCTGTGGGTTTGATCTGACCTCTGCCTTTGTATGTTTGATGCAGTAACAAACAAGCGCATAGCATTTTTGAATTTAAGTCCAGATGAAGTGATTCGGAGCTTATTCTACAACAAGAACAATGATTCACTTATTACTGTGTCAGTTTATGCAACTGACAGTTTCAGCACACTTAAGTGCAGAACAACACCAATTGAGTAAGGGCTTATGTGCCACAAATTCTTATACTTCCGTAGGATATAATTTAATTATCAGTCTTGTATGTAAGCTATTCAATTTCTTTTTATTTGGTGTTTATTGAACAATGCAACTTACCAAAGTTCTTGGGTTCAACTAATATTACATGTAAATGTTTTTCAGGTATATAAGAAGGAATCAGTTAGATGCCGGGTTTCCTCTATTTGAAAAAGAATCACTTAAGTGGCCTGGATTTGTGGAGTTTGATGATGTAAACGGAAAAGTACTCACGTACTCAGCACAGAATAGGTATGCCTGCTTAAATGGTCCATTGTACTAACTAGCTTTTTTTCCACTAGAACATTGATCTGATGATCATCCTTTTACCTGCAGTATCTATAAAGTCTTTGACTTGAAGAACTATTCCTTTCTATATTCAATACCAGATGACAATATTCAGGAGATAAAGATCAGGTTTATCCCTTTTTATTTTGGTTTTTTTATCAATATTTTATCAGTCTATGATGACCTCAAATTTCTTGTTCAGTCCAGGAATTATGCTCTTGATATATTATAGAAGACCAGGTTTTGTTCCTTTGAAGATATTATCTATTGAAGACGGAAAGCCACTTAAATCTTTTAGGCACTTGTTGCACCGCAACAAGAAAGTTGATTTCATTGAGCAGTTTAATGAGAAGCTCCTTGTCAAGCAAGAGGATGAGAATTTTCAGATACTTGATGTACGACATAGTTCATGAGCAATATATATTTTCCATATGACTCATACTGTTTGTTGGCCTAATTATTTGTTTTTGTGAAGGTGCGGACTTCTGATATAACTGAAGTAAGTGTATCCAAGTTTATGACCCCTTCAGCATTCATTTTTCTCTACGAGAACAATCTCTTCTTGACATTCCGAAACAGAACAGTTGCTGTTTGGAACTTCAGAGGAGAGCTTGTGACTTCATTTGAGGATCACTTGTTGTGGCATCATGATTGTAGCACCAACAATATTTACATTACTAGCGATCAGGATCTGATAATCTCGTACTGCAAATCTGAGGCAGTGGCTGAAGATGGCACAGGTATATAACCTTGACTATTTCTTTAAAAATTAATTTGTATCAGGTGCATCTCTCTCAAGTGGGACATACTTTCAGTCTTACATATGCTGGATGGGTCCAACAGTAAATCTGGTAGAGGCCTTTATATATTTGTGCTGACTCAGAAAATAAATCTCTGTGCAGTATTAACCATAGCGTGAAGCATACTGTAGGATTCCCTTTGTTTTCTAGAAATATTTGGGCTAAATTATCTTACGTGAAAACGTGATCTGCAGTTATTCCAGTTGGATCCATCAACATGAGCGAGATTATGACCGGCAAGTGCATTGCCAAGGTTGCTGCCAATGATCCTGCCCTTGGTATTGCCCCTCGCAGGGCTGACTGCACCAAGCGGTCCAGAGTCTGGAGCACTGTTTCAGAAGCCTTGGAGGACGTCACAGCGCTGTTCTATGATGAGGACAGGAATGAAATATACACTGGCAACAAGCATGGGCTGGTGCATGTGTGGTCTAACTAGATAGCAACATGTATATAGGTGTCAGCATTTTGTTTGGCTCGGGACATGGGGTCAGCTTTACTGCACTTTGTATCGTCTGTGGCTCGGGGCTTTAGCTTTTGCATTTGGCAATAGATTGTCCTCCCTTGTGCACTTGTGAGAATCAGTCTTGTAAATAACTCCCAGTGCACTTGTGGGAATGCAATCTACGAGTAACATAGAAAATGCCCCCCGAGCCCAGCAGCCTCCAACAAGAACTCTGGCTCGGTACTGAGCTTTGATTTGTTTCCAGTGGAGCAAGTAGAGAAGAGGTTCTTAGTTTTGTTTCTTTTTAGAGTATTGATAGGAACCTCGATTCCTGGATCGTGGTTCTTGTAAGTGTTGAATGCTACATCCTCCGTTTTAACAGTTTTAAAATATAAGTATTTTTAGATTTAAGTAAAGTCAAATTTTTTTAATTTTTACTATTAATATCTAAAAAATTACATAATGTTTAATATAAAATTTTTTATGAAAGCTTATTCTACGATGAATTTCAAAAAATATAAATTTTATATAATAAAATATTATTTATTCTTTATTATTAACGGTCAAAGTACTAAAATTTAATTAATTAAATTTAAAAATATTTATATTTTGGAACGTGCGGAGCAACTTGCTTCACGAAACGCATGAACATTGAATCGTACAGCACCGCTTCAAATGTTCAAAGTCATAGGCGAAGATCCTGCCACTGCTGCTCTGAAGTCTGAACTAATCGAGAAAACTTTTGCGTTTTATGTTTCCTCACGAACAGTCGTTGAAATGTATTTACCATATGATTGACGAGTTTCAGAAGTTAACAAAACAAAAGAACATATCAGGAGCAGTGAGGATTAAATTATTTTTAAAAGGGCATTGTCGTCAGAACATGCGTTCCAGATATAGTTGTATTACTTTGACGGCAGACGTACCTCTGCAAATGTCAATGGCCCCGTTTGAACCGCTTCTAACCAGCTTCCATCCGAAATAATCTTTGTGGCGCCCCAAACGAATCGTTTCTGGCATCGCTTCTCCAGGCCACGATTCATCTTGAAGCAGCATTTTGCTTAGGTTTTGTTTGGCACGGCTGAAACTTGTGCAGAATCTAGATTACTTCCAGCTGCCCTGAGATGTAGTTGGGGACGTGTTCGTCACCAAACATCAGCCGGAGCCGTTCCTCATCCGGTTTGAGCATCGTCGGCATGCTGAGGAGGCGCGTAAGAAGAAGCAGTTCAAGCAGCACGGCATTGAGATCTCCTGGCATGAGTGGTGTAGCCTCACTGATGCCTTGGGCGCGCGCTTCTTCTTCATAGTGCGGCTGTGCTTGGATGGCATCCCTGTGCACGCCTGGACGCTGGAGATTGTTGACCGCGTCATTAGCGGGTCATGTGCGCTTCAGTGCATCAACACAGACTTAGCCAAACAGCATCCCCAAAGTGATGTGGCTGATCTTCTCTCATCGGCCTTCGGACATGTCTTCGACGGTCCTCGTCTCAGAGGCGCCACCAGACCGCTGGCAGCAAGGCCTCAAGTACGAGGTTTACCTCCATTTGGAGGTCATGGAGGACTACTCGGCTGCCTCCGTCAACCTGCAGGGGGCGATGGCAGCAGCGGATTTCAAGCCACAGCGCCGCCGGCTTCCACCGTGGCAGTACCGGGTCCGAGATGGTGTCCCAAACGATGCCGGCGTCATTGCGCCGATTCGGCTGCCCCGGCCGCCGCAGGAGCGCGCCCCTGACCAGGGCAACTCTCTTCAGCCCTGGCAGCAGCAGAAGAGACGCGATGGGCAAGCCAGTGCTGGCGGTCACGCCCAAGGCCGTGGAGGTAGAGCCCTGAGCAGCAATTCTGAACACGCTGACAGAGCTCGCAGTGTGTTCGATGGCCGCCTTGGCTCGTCTGGTGATAGCCGGCATGATCACCAGGACAAGTCAGATGGCGGTGACGGTCGGGGGCGGCCTGGGAAGCGTCCCCGCACTGAACGGGGCAA